>VMDO01003412.1:90132-143909 GCA_007922755.1 Pedetes capensis | reverse complement strand
AATCTGTCATTCCTGACATAGTAGACCACATGATTATTTGATTCAGAATGGCCCATGCCAGTCCATTTTAGCTCACTGATGCCCAAAATGTCAATGTTTATGTACTCCATTTCCCTTTTTGACAATTTCTAATTTTCCTAGAAAGGCTAGAGTTTAGCTCAATTGGTAGAATGCAGTTCTGCATTCTCTGAGGACCTAACTTTGCTCCCTAGCACCACAAAAATGGGAGGATGTGACAATACACTCCTGAAATAAGCCATTGGAAACCCTATGAGGGTTGCTATGAGTATGCCCCAACTCAATGGCACCTAACAACAGTGTAAGCTTATACTCTCACCAGGATTCATACTTGTCTTTCGCCTGCAGCAGTAGCCCTGTGGCATTTGATTCCATCAGGTCTTGGCAGCTAAGCAGGGTCAGGCCTGGTTAGTGCTTGGATGGTAGACCACCTGGGAACACCAGATACCGTAGGCTTGGGAGAAGGACCTGGCAACCCACTCCTCAAAATCAATCTACCATTGAAAACCCTATGAATAGCAGAGAAGCACTGACAATAGTGTTTAGCCTGTTGCACATAGTCACTATGAGTCGGATACTGACTTGACAGCACTTAACAATTTTCCTAGACTCATATTATGTACATTCCACATTCCAGTTATTAATGGATGCTTACCGTTGTTCCTCCTCATTTTGAGTTGTGTCACATCAGAAAATGAAGGTCCCTGGGCCTTTACTCCAGATCCATCATTAAGGTCCACTCTACTTTGAGGAGTAAACTCCTGGGGTGCTCATTTTCTGGCACCATATTTGACAGTGTTTCTCTGTTATTTCATAGGGTTTCCAGTGGCTAACTGTCTTGGGAGTGGGTGAGCCATGTCCTTCTTCCTAGTCTGTACTAGTCTGGAAGCTTAGCTGAAACCTCTCCACCACAAGTGACCTTGCTGGTATCTGTAATACCAGTGGTGTAGCTTTCATCATCACAGAAACACACAAGCACCCACAGAATGGCAAACTGACAGACACGTGGAGGAAGCAAACAATAATTACAATTATTTTCCTATCAAGCTAGCAAAAATTAAAACTGACAAATACTGGCTTTGGGAGGAGTTTTGGGGGAAGTGTGCCCCGTGAGTCAGAAAATAAGGATCCAGTTTCTCTGGAAGATACTAGCAATATTATCAACAGCCTTTATGATGTGTGTTTACACTTGGTTTTTTCTTTCCTTTTTTCTGTCTTTTTTGTTCTCATTTCTTTCTCTCTTTTTTCTTGGTGAGGATTAGGTAGCCCAAGTTGAAATATGTGCAAAGATGTGTATTCCAGGAAGCATTATTTATCTATTTTGTAGTGCTGGGGATTTGACCCAGGGCCTCAAGCATACCCTACCACTGAGCTACTCCCTGAGCCCAACAAGCATTATTCATAACAGTCAACAAAAAAATTGTATGTTTGAATATATATTTGAAAACCGAAAAAAAAAAAAAAAAAGAAAATGTTGAAAGGACAACCACCATTGTTAATAGCAATCATTCTAGTTTTTTGTTGTTGGCTTGTTTTGTTTTGTTTGTGTTTTTTTAGGTGGTCCCACTATGTAGCCCTTTAGCCTTGTCTGAGCCCTGGCTAGCCCAAAGGCTCCCTGAGCAGCCCAAGGCTATCCTCAAACTCTGCAATCCTCTTGCTTCAGTCTCCCCATTGCACCCCCACATCTGGCTTCCTTGTAGAATATTGTTTGTTTTCTTATTTTTCTACACTTTCTGTAATACCTAAATATTATGTAAACAAAAAATAATTAATGTTATTTTAAAATAATGTTTATAAACTGAAATAACATTGAAAGTGCTTATGCTTGTTAACGGAGAAAGGCAGAATTAAAATTTAAACCACAATGAACCTTGGCATCTTGGTGCATGCCTGTAACTCCAGTAGGCTGAGGCAGAAGGATAGTGAGAAAATCTAGAAGAAAATACATCAGTGATTGGGAGTGGGTGATTGAAAATGATTTTTTTTTTCATTTACCTGTGTTTTTAGTTTTACTATAAAGTACAGTTATTACTTATATGTTTAAATTTATTTTTTTTATTTTTAAATTTAATTTGCATACAATATAATGTTTCATTATGGTATACACATTACATTTTCACAACAACAAAAACATTTTTTAAACTAATCCCATGCAGCCTGCTGAGTTGCCTGGTGAGCATCACGTGAGGGAACCGGGTGTGCACAGGCACTAACTGCAGATTCTACCGCAGGGCCAGTTTCCTGCAGTGTTTGCCCACTTGCCTTAATCGCCCTCAGCCCTCATCCTCAACAGCAAAGGTCTTCGCCTACGGGTCTGGGCATTCTCCAGCCCATAGCGCCAGTGCAGCATCCACAGCCCACAGCCTGCGCCATGCACCCTCCTCCTGGCTGCCCTGGGCTCAGCGGAATGGCGGTCGAGCCTGACCCAGGGTGCGCGGACACCTTGGGCGTCATGGTGAGGCTCTGGCACCCCCAGGTGCCCAGCTCTGGAAGTGCATGTGTGCATTTTCGCTCAGTTTTAGGAGACATTGTTCCTACTGAGGCCTTGGTGCCTAATTTCCTTCATAGCTGCCCATGCCCGGCAGGGGCCCTTCCTCGAGCCCCCCACCCACACCTTTCCCCTTAGTACTCCTTCCCCAGAAGCTTCATAGGGTCTCAGCCTAGAGGTTGCCAGCATGACTTTAGAGGCCTTTCCCCTTTCATTTTTATTTTTCCTGTTTTCCTACAATCCTAGACATGTTTTCTGGAACTTTCCTCACAGCCTCTTGAATATTCTATAAGCACTTTACCACTGAGCTACCTCCTAGCCATCTCCCTGACTTTTGACTGCAGGCTCAACTCTGCCCAGAGAACACAAACATACTTTATCATCTACATTTTTTTCTTTAATGAAGCCAAGTTGGCCTTTATTAAGGCTTTTTTTGTTTGTTTGTTTTTTGAGACAGTCTCACTGTGTAGCCCAGGCTGACCTCCATGAACTTGAAATGCTTCTGCCTTAGCTCCTGAGTCCTGGGATTACCGGTGTGCATCATCATGCCTGGCTTATCCATACTTTTTGCTCAGAAGGGAGCACAATGTTACAAGAACAAGGGTCTGCAGCCAGACCTTTGGAATCTCTGCTCTGTGGCTTTGGGTACACTTATTCTGAGCTTCCATTTCTGGGGTTAAAAGGGACTATAACGACTACCTCTCCAGACACTAAAAGGGTCAAGCAAAAATGCCCTGGGAACTAGAAAGGTGGATGATTATAGCTCATTTTCCGTGTTTGGGGCCCTTCCCCTCAATCAGCTCTCCATGCCTCCAGGTTATAAGCCACCACTCACCTACTGCTTTGCCTGACACATTCCTTTGTCCCCAGTAGTGAGTTTTCTGACTCCAGCTGGAGTGGAAGTTCCCTGAGGACACGGAATGTGTTGTCTTGCTTACTGCTCTGTCCCTCAAGCTAAACACAGTGTGGCTCGAAGGGTACTAACTACTCCTTTGCAAGGTAAGCTGCACACCTTTCTTGCTGCCCTCTTAGCTTCTCCGTCTTCCCCATCTGTCTTTGCCCTTAGGTCCTGACATGTCATGAACTTTAGACTCAGTCCATATCATTCATTCTCATATTCGTGCTCTGCTCAGGGTCCCATTTAGAAGGGGCTTGATCAGTGTTGTTGGATGAAGGAGGTTAGAAGGGAATGCCCTCCTTTGGTCTGCCTCTGAAGGACAGCCACAGAGGGAGAGCCACCAGTGGATGTGCGGTGATTATGTCCATCCTTTCCCTGACAGCCCCCCTTCCAGTGAGCCAGACATGCACCTGAGGTGCTCTAAGGGCTTCATTTCTTCCCGTGCCCCTAGACCAAGGGTGAGGCTGGGCAGCGATGAGCATGAGGATGCAGCAATCATGTGGCACTTGTGTGTGTGTGTGTGTCTGCCCCTCAGGACGCACGGTGACGCCCACCAACAAAGACAGACACCACAGCAGCCAGGGATAGAAATGACTAGTGTATTGATTTGGGGAAAAAAGGGGTGCAGATGGGAAATGGGGAGGTAGGGGGTTCCTTAGTGTTCACAAATAACTACTGCCACACCCCCTCTACCCCTCTCACCTTCTTCTCCATGGCAGGGCCTCAGCAGGCTCTCACTCTATCCAGTAGATGCCCTCTATCTCCTCCCCACTTGACCTTGGCCTCTAGTCAACTAGACAGCCCACCCAGGCTTTAAAGCTGAGAGAAGGCAGGCTCAAACTAACCTTCCTTCCTCCTCCTTCCACCTCCTACCTCATTTCCATCTCTTGTCTAAATAAAATGCAGAAAAAGCAAGCGCAGCTGGTACCTGGGGAAATCGACTCACCCGGGGACTGAGGAAGGGGTAGGGGATGGGGGCAGGGCAGGCAGAGGAGCCTCAGTCAGGTGTGTGGAGCCAGGAGAGGCTGGGCCCAGGGCACCTGGCTTAGCCTTCCTCTCTTTTTCTCTGTCTGAAGCTGGCAGTGGGCCAGCTATTTGGAGGAGCCTGGTAGAGGACTCCACACCTGCCTCTCAGGCACCATGTCAAGGGGTCCCCGGGGTGGGGACAGCAGCCAGGGCAACAAAGCAGAAACTAGGGTGTGTAAAAGCACCCCTTTCCCTTGGCTCCATGAGGAAGCCCTCTTTGGTTTTAAGGCAGATAGAGTTTCCTGGAAGCAGGGAAAGGAAGGGGGAGAAATTAGGATTGAGATAGAGGCTTTTTTTTTTTCATGTGTTTTTCCTTCAGTATAAAACCACTGTAGAAAATAACTTCTCTTAGAAAAAACAAAATATAGAAGAAGAAAAAAACCAAAGGGGGGCATTTTTCTTTGGCTTTAAGCCTGCTCCCATGAGATCACAGGGCAGGGGGTGGGCATGAGGTGAGGAGGAAGCAGGGAGCCTCCCCCCCCACCCCTGCCTGGCAGGTCCCCGATTACATGATTCTGCAGCTCTGGGGGTTCTAAGAGAGAAGAGAGGGGAGAAGTGTGAGCAGCAGTGAGTGGGCCTGTCCTCTCTGTCCCTGACCCCCGAAGGGAGGTGGGGTCTCCCCCACCCATCCCTCCCACTGTAGCCCTGCCCCTGCCCTCGAGTCTGGGACTCAGACCAGAGGGGCAGGATGCAGGAGTGGGCTGCTTAGGACCTGGGCTGCAGGGAGGAGACTCCCACTCCCCCGGGCTGCGGAAGAGAAGGCTATCCCCCCTAGGGCGCCCTTGTCCTAATGCTCAGTGACCAGGGTCCTGCCTGCAGAGAGTGGAGTTAAAGAGAAGACTCACCTGAGTTCGGGGGCCGGAGTTTCCCAGGAGGTAGGAGCGGGTGACCAGGTTGTCCCCGAAGCTGCCACCCACACTGCCCCCCACACTGCGGTAGCTGCGAGTGACTGTGACACTGGAGGCTGAAGAGCCAGAGGAGATGGATCCGCCCACCTGGGCTCCCGAGCCACTGGCAGATGCCTTGTCGGCAGGCTGCCCGCATGTCCCGCACAGCACGGTGCGCGAGCGCAGGTTGTACTCAGCGGGGTCCCCCGAGCTGCTGCAGTGGGAGCCCTGGGGAGGGAGACAAGGCTCAGGCCAGACGGCGAGTCTGGGACTGACTGCTCAGGCCCAAACCCCAGGCTTGGGGCTCCTGAAGGCTCCCAGCCACTGGGCAGTGGAAGGTGGGTTCCGTGCCCAGGGAGCCACAGGGCAGCGGGCGTTTGGGAGGCCAGGGGCTTGGGGAAGGACGTGGAAGGAGAGAAGAGTCAGGAAGACTTGGGGACAGAGACATTTGACTGTCTCCTAAATCATCTGCACTTAAGAGAATGGGGAGAGCAAGCTAATAGGGCAGTAGGCATGCAAAATGAATTTGTAAGGGAGACAGGGATGAGCAAAGACATCTTACAGGGACAGTAAGGGAAATGAGAGGACATGCATGCAACAGGATGGGGTAAGGGCCAAGAAAGGAAATGCATGCAACAGGAATGGGGGAGAGAGGCAGGGCTGGGCTGCCCCACCTCTGTCCTCCTGTCCCCTTCCCAGGAGACAAATCTAGACCCTTGTCCATGGCTCCCGTGGGAATATTCCATGGCATCAGAAAGTTCCCACTCCCTTCCTTACCAGAGTAGGGGACCCAGACACCTGGGTTCCCTGTTCAAGGTATAGGGAGGAGAGAGAAGAAAAGCCAGGGCAGCGAGTAAAGTTCCAAAACATTCTTTAATGAAAAGACTTTGGCGTGGAAGGTGGGGAGAGGCTGCCCCAGGCCTGGCTGGGTAGCCCAGTGCAGACTGGGCCTCAGCGGCGGCTGCCACTCACATGGTGGTGATGGAGCAGGTCATCTCCATCTTCATCCTCATCGTCCTCAACCACGGTCACTGAGCGCACCAGCTTGCGCATGGCCACCTCCTACAGGAATACGAGGGTCGGGGGAGGGTGACGGCTGGGAAAGGGGTGTGCAGCATGATTGCCCACAGTGACCACCTGGAACCTTTTTGTGTCCTGCCCTTTGTCCAGCCTGCTGCTCACTCTCTCCTCTGCAGCTAAGGAACTTGCTTCTAGCCAGGAGGCATACTGTGGAGCTCTGTGGGTAGGAGCACGGCTCCACCTCTAACAGCCCATCATCCTGCTGGGGGGGTGGGGCTCTCTTTTGGTTTGTTCACTGTGCATGGGGGGGCTTGGGCCTGCACCAGAGAGCATAGCAAAGTGGCCTCAAATGGGCTGCCTTGGGGGTAGGAGCAGCTGGCTCCTACCAGCTCCTACCAGGGCCAGCAGGGGGACCCTTGTCCAGTGGCAGCATACTCACTTCCCCAGTGGAGTTGATGAGAGCCGTGCGCAGGCTGTTCCCACAGCCCCAGGTGTTCTGAGCCTTCCATACCAGGTCGGTAGGGGGGCTATGGGTGGCCCCAGCTCCTGCAGCCCAGATCTGGAAAAAAAGGATTAGAGAAGGACTCTCAGGTTAACACTACTATCCTAAGGCCAGTCCATCCCCACCTAAGGCCACCCCGGTGCCACTCACCGTCACCACCTGCCCAGCCTTCAAGGTGAACTTTGGTGGGAAGCGGTAAGTCAGCAAGGGATCGTCTCCATTCTGACGCTTGATCTGCCAGTTGCCCATGGACTGATCCTGCCAGAAGGAGAGAGAAGATGAAGGGAAGGCTCAACACAGCTCTTGGGTTTCTTTCTTTCAAGGGCGCAGGCTATACCTAGAGTCTCAGTTACTCAAGAGGCTGAGACAAGAGGATCTCTTGAACCCAAGTGTTCAAGATCAAGCTAGGGAACATAGTGAAACCACATCTCAAAAAAAAAAAAAAAAAAGCCCAGGTAGGGCTGCCCACATTCACAGGCCTCTCTAACCATTACGCCATCACTCCCCTTCCCTCAAGGATAACAGCTGTGCTCTATGGACACTTACGTTGTGCCAGATGCACTGTTATTTTATCCTTTCTTTCTTTCTTTCTTTCTTTTTTTTTTTTTGCAGTACTGGGGTTGAACCCAGAGCCTCACACTTGCATGCTTTGCAAGTCCTGTACCACCAAGCTGCATCCCCAGCCCCATTTTTTTACTTTTGAGACAGAGTCTTGCTAAATTTCACAGACTGCCTCTGGTCTCGAACTTGCGATCCTCCTGCCTCTGCCTCCCAAGTTGCTGGGATTACAGGCGTGCACCACCACATCCGGCTATTATTTTATCTTTAATTTTCCCAACACCTCAAAGACTTAGGGCCTGCTATTCATCCCCACTTTACAGATGAGGAAATTAATGTTCCATCAGGTTAAATAACTCACAGCCACCAAGTCCAGGAGCCAGCACTGAACTCGGGTGTGTTCCCTAGACCCTGCCTTGGAGCCTACCTCATTGGACTTGTTACGCAGCCGCACGAACTTGCCCTCCTCGTCCACTTCCTCCACGGCCACACGCCCACTAGTGCGCGCATGCTGTGAGAAGCTACTGCGGCTCTCAGTGGACTCCAGCTTGCGCTTTTTGGTGATGCTGCCCCCACCCTGAGTCTGGGATGAGTGGGAGGAGGTTCGGCCACGGCTGCGCTGTGAGGTGGGGCTTGGGGACAGGCGTAGCCTGGGGAGGGGAAGACATGGAAGGAAGCTCAGTCAAGGGCACTTGCTGGCCAGGGACCACTGCCAGCACCTGCCAACTCCTGCCAGCCCACCTCTCCTCCTCGCCCTCCAGGAGCTTGCGGTAGGCATGGATCTCCATGTCCAGGGCCAGTTTGATGTCCAGCAGCTCCTGGTACTCATCCAGCTGCTGCTGCATCCTCGCCCGCATGTCGGCCATCTCCCGCTCCTTATCAGCCAGCAGGCGCCGGCTCGTGTCCCGCTCACGAGCCAGCGAGTCCTCCAGGTCCCGAAGTTTCGCCTCCTTGGCTGCCAACTGGGGTTGGGGAGGCAGAGGTCTGATAAGCACCCGAAGACCCCAAGTGGAAGGGATGTAGGTGAGGCGTTGGGGCGCCCAGTACCCTCTCAGAGCTCCAGGATCTCATCAGTACCCATGGCTGGCTCTAATTTGGCCTTGGCCAGTGACGAGGAAGCCCTTCCCAATATCTAACTGAAATCTCTTGTCCTGAGGCTAGACCTCACTTCCTCCTGACATAAATGGCACAGCCAGCTAGAATAATATTGATGCTTTGGACACCTCACACTGTAAAGTGTTCTGGCAGCTCTGTGACTTGGGGAGGACGAGAATGATCTCCATTTTCAAATGGGAAAAACCAAGGCTCTGAGACTGCAGGTGAGGTAAGAGGGAGTACTAGAGGAGCAGACAGGTACTCTGACTCGAAACCCCAAGCGCCCTCCCCCAGTCTGGGCTCCTCTGGGCCTGTTCTGCCCAAATCCCATCCTTCCTCTCCTCAGGGGGCTTCCACTACCTCCACCCAGACCCCTGGCCCTGGAAGGGGCCTTACCTGCTTCTGGAGCTGGCTGAGCTGGGCCGAGAGGCTGTCGATGCGGATGCGGGACTGCTGCAGCTCCTCGTGGGCAGCCCCCACCAGGTTGCTGTTCCTCTCAGCAGACTGCCTGGCGTTATCCAGCTGCAGGGATCAGGAGGGACAGAGGGAGGGGCCTGAGGGTGGCATCACTGCTGCCCTCTCGGATCCTGGGCCACCATCTGCCTCTCCCATAAGGCACATCCCAATGTGGATAGGGTAGGCTGCAGAGGGCAGAGGCAGGGAGGGAGCCAGGGAAGAGCAAGCACCTTGGCAGAATAGGTCTTCTCCAGCTCCTTCTTGTACTGCTCCACCTGGTCCTCATGCTGGGCCCGCAGCTCCTGCAGGGCATCTGCCAACCGGCTCTCAAACTCACGCTGCTTCCCGTTATCAATCTCCACCAGCCGTGTCTCATGGCGGCGCTTGGTCTCACGCAGCTCCTGGAAGGGTTATAGCAAGGTCAGACAGACCAAAATCAGAAGTGTTTCCTTACAGCCCAAGATCCAGAAGGTCGAGCTCCCTGCCCTACCCTAAGCCCCACTGCAACCTGGGAGCTGGGTGCTGGCCAACCCCTGCTCCATGCCCACTGGTACAGGGGTTCGGGCAGGTGTGCTCTATACACACCTGATCCCCAGACCCAAGACTGGTATCTGCCATCACCCAGCCCCAGCCCTCTGGTCTGCAAAGCAGAGTCCCAACCTCGCTGTAGATGTTCTTCTGGAAGTCCAGTTCCTCCTTCAGAGTCTGTAGCCTGTTCTCAGCATCTACCCGCCGCAGCATCTCATCCTGAAGTTGCTTCTTGGCCTCACCCAGAGCTGCCTCAAGCTGAGAGGAAGTAGACAGAGGTCAAGAAGGAGTGAATTTTTTTTTTTTTTTTTGAAACAAGGTCACACTCTATTGCCCAGGTGGGCCTTGAACTTGCTATGTAGAGCAGGATGACCTCGGACTCATGTCAAACCTCTTGTCTCAGCCTCCCGAGTGCTGGGATAACAGGTGTGTACCACCACACCCAGCTAGGTGGCAGGGTCTCCAAGCAGGAGCTGGAGGGAAGCTGAGCAGTGGCTGTTCCCAGGTGGAAAAGGTCTGGGGGAAGTGAGGGCCTTGGGTGCCCATGGAGGCAAGGATATCCACTCACTCATAGTAACTAGTCTGGATAGACACTGTGCTAAAAATCAAAGATAAACTCTTCAACCACCACTGGACCTCTCTCCTTGGCATAACATAGCAGTTTCTATAAAGAAGGTCAGCCTGCAGCTGTAGCCCTGTGGCATCCGATCCCGTCAGATCTCGGAAGCTAAGCAGGGTCGGGCCTCGTTAGTACCTGGATGGGAGACCGCCTGGGAACACCAGAAGCTGTAGGCTTGGGAGAAGGACCTGGCAACCCCCTCCCAAAAATCAACCTGTCATTGAAAACCCTATGAACAGCAGAGAAGCACTGACAATAGTGTTTCCCCTGTTGTACAGAGGGTCGCTATGAGTCGGACACTCGACGGCACCTAACAACAACAACAACAACAATAATAAAGAAGGTCAGTGCAAAGTATAGAGGGAACATGAGGGAAGGAGCCAAAGTGTGCCTGCAGAGGTAGGGGGTCTGAGAAGGCCTCCAAGAGGCTGAGACCTGAGAAAGACAGGTTGGTGAGGTCTGGGGAGGGGCACTGCCGTGGCTGCAGGGGTAGATAGAGATGCATGTGCAAAGGCCCAGAGGTATGAAGGCACACGTGTGCTGGGCTCTACAGGAAGATCAGCACTGCTGAAGCCTGAAGTGCAGGGTGGAGAGAAGTGATGAGAGAAGGGTCTGCAAACAGTAGGCAGAGGTTGCATTGTGAAGAAATGCCTTCAGCTGCCATGAAGACATCTGAAGACATCTGAGTAGGGGAATGATCTGTTAGGATGTTCATTTTGGAAAGTGCAGGGTGGTCAGTGCAGTGGGGAAGGTTTGGGGAGGTGGAGCTAGGGCAGAAGACTGGGAAGAGAGGGGTCCAGCTTTGGAGTTGACCTGCTGGCTTGCCTGATTTGTCCATGCTGTCCTGCAGGGGCAGGGCTTGGCATGAAAGTGCCCAGGATGGGAGATTGCCCACTGACTTGAGGCCTGGCCTGCTCTAAGTAGACGAGGCTATGATACTTGGAATAAGCCAACCTCTTCAGTTCTGTTCCATAGTTTGTAACATGGGAAATTAGAGGAGAGCAGTGTTTTCAAAGTGAAGGCCACCATTCATATGCAAAGCATTATTAACACATGCCCCATGTGTAATTAGCCATCAATTCCCCATAATGTCCACAGCGGAGGGCTACTACACTTGTCCTTTCCTCCAGAGAGGTCAAAGCTGTCCAAGGGATGACCAGGTAAGGGAGGGACCCAGGGTGAGGCACACTTCACTGCAAAGTTAAAAACGGAAATGGTTCATGGCTTACGTTAAATTCACTGTGTTAGATCGCATAAGTGGCCAAAGAGTAGAGTTTGTCTAGATGGGCAAAGTGATACTGTTGTTGTTGTTACGTGCCGTCGAGTCGATATCCGACTCATAGCGACCCTCATAGGGTTTTCAATGGCTGACTGTTTCTGGATTGCCTTGGGAGTGGATTGCCAGGTCCTTCTCCCATTTTTGCGGTGCTGGGAATTGAACTCGGGACCTCAGAAACTGCAGCACAGAGCTCTACCAACTGAGCTAAATCCCAGCCCAAAGTGATGCTAGGAGAGGTGAATGGCTCTGGGACTCTGTGACAGGTCAGACCAGGCACCTTTGGAGGGTGGGCTGGAGTAGAAGAGTGAACGTGTATTCATCGGATGGGGTCACAGGAGGGCACTGGAGGGTGGCCTACCTTGGCCACCTGCCCCCGCAGATCGTGCAGCTCGCCCTCCAGCGTGCGCTTCTCACTGAGAGCAGTGCTCAGAGCAGCCTCCTTGGAGTTGAGCAGAGCCTCCAGGTCCTTTAGCCGAGCCTGGGCGGCCATCAAGTCACCCTCCTTCTTGGTATTACTAAGGAAGAGAAAGAAGAGTGGATTTCAGAGGACTCCACGTGCCTAGAGGGGGCCCAGTTCCCAGGTCAGCCATGGGAGCTGACTCTGCTGTCCTCTCAACTACCAGGAGAGGGCAGTCTTAGTCAGGTTTGTTTCCATCCCTTGCCTCTGGGGTTGATTTCCCACCTCCCCTAAGGTCCCCCCAAAACCCCTTCCTGCTTCTCCACCCTTCCCATGACTCATGGCTCAGGAATGAGCCAGGGGCCAAGGGCAAAGCTAGATCCCAAGATATGAATGCTTTTCCCTCTCTCCCCTCTCATACCCTCCAAAAGAGACAGGGGCACCTTTGTCTCCTGCCCCTTCCTACACAGGGCCTTAACCTTCTCCTCCCTGGACTCCACCCATTTTCCACTCAGCCAAGCTTTTCTCCCTCTGAGCAGCCACACAACTAGGCTCTGGATCCTAGGGTCAAATGTCCCTACCATTTCTCAGTTTGATCCCCAAAGGTATCAGTCCCCTCTTCCAGTCCTCCCCCTCACCCCACAGGTGGGACTATGAGGAAGGAAGGAAATCTGGTTAGTGATCAGGTCTCCCTAGACCTGAACAAGGACAAGGAGGTACGGCATTAACCTTTCCCTCTCTTGGGACCCAGTCTGGGTCCTTTGATCTGGGCAGAACAGAAGGATCTCAGCCTCCATCAGAGCCCTGAGAGATGGCTGAGCCCTATTCATTGGCCTCGAGCCTCAGTGTCTCACTCCAGATGTGGCTCCTAGGCCTCCAGCTCCACACATGCTCCAGTCTTGAGTTTCCTAGTTCCTCAAAGTGGGTGAAGCTTTAGTCAAACCCTACCCCACAAGGCTGTCTCTGCCTCCCTCATCTTCCTGATTACTTTGCTAGTGAACTGGGGAAACAAGAGAGGTCCTGCCTTCTGAGAGAAAAAAGAAAGAAAGAAAGAAAGAAACTTCTGAGGAGCCCAAGAACTTTCCAGACATTACAATCCCTTCACAAATACAAGGTGAAAGAAGGCAGTAGACTCAGGAAGTGGCAGAAAAGATCCTAGGGCCTAGTCACAGCTGCCATCTGTAGCACATTAGTCCTCAAGCACGAGCCCACCACGGCAGATGGAAAAAAGGAAAACCAAGCATGGGCAGGGAGGAAGAACCCACCCTGGGAAGAAGAGCAGCTTTGCCAACATTTTTCTCCCCTGCCACAAAGGCCCTAAGCTACACAAGGCTCAACAACTCACTCTGAAGGAGAGGAGAGAAATCTAGATGCAAGGAAGCTCTGGAGGGAGGAGATGCTTAGAAGATTTCAAATAAGGCATCACCCCCTGCAACTAGGATCCGCTGGGAGGGGAAGGGAATGGAGGGGCACCCAGAAGGGCAAGAGAAAGGTGCAAAGACCTGGAGGGAGCTCCTCCTGCCTGTGTGATTGCTCTGACCACCTCTCAGAACAAGCTGTTTAACATAGCAGTGTCTGTCTTCTGCAAAAAGAGGCCCTTCCAGAACCCACGGCTGTCTCCCCTCCTCCGTCTCAGCCTGAAAAGCTAAAAATAAAGTCAAAACCCAGCTCAGGTTTTGGCTGCCATCCGGCCCAGCCCCAGGCTGGGAGCAGAGCCCCAACTTTCCATGACTTCAGAACTTTTCCGAAGCTGAGGCAGCAGCAGGGGGAGGAGGGAAAATGAAGAAAAACTGCTGGTAAAGTGAAGCGACACTGTAGACATAGACTCTGAGCTCCTTGGGCCAACTCCAAGAGGCCTCTCCTGCCTGAAGCCAAAGACTGCAGCTGGTTGTGTGGGGAGACTCTTAGAATTTAGAGAACTAGCTTGGAGTCTGTTCTACTCAACATCCCTTTACAGATGAGGAAACTGAAGCACAGAGGAACAGAGGGTGGATGGCCCAGTGTCAAGCCCTGCAAACAGGGGCAGCAACATGCTCTAGTCCATTCTGGCTGCTGCTCTAGGACTCCACCTCACTGCCTTACTGAGCCACAATGAATACAAAGAATGAAGAAGCCAGGAAGAGGAAAACAGCAGACCCTGTGCAACAGAACACTCCCCTAACCCAGCCAGCCAGAGCTGGGAGAGGCAGGAAAGAGCTGCAGGATGCTTTTAGACCATGTCTCAAGGGCCTCTGTCCCCTAGTCCTGCCGCCCTGGCCTTCTTAGATACCAAAGAGATAACTCCTAGGGTTCTCCTTGGTAATATCCTTTCCTTGGCAGTCCCTGGCAGATACCGAGTTGCACTGTCCCTGTCTTTTGGGAACTTACGGTCTGACATGCACAGGGTTGGTTTTTTAGGTGTTCTTTCATTGTTTTGCTTGTTGTTGTTTTGGGGGAGAGTTCAGTTTAACCTCTTTATTTTCTGTTGCTTCCAAAGCTGGTAGTGGTGGTGGCAATACTACTACTAATAAGAAGCAGTCATGTATTGTTTAACAATGGGGTTACATTCAGTGAGGTGTCATTACTTGATTTCATCACTATGAGGTCATTACTTGATTTCATCACTATGAGAACATCATAGTGCACAAACTGAGACAGTAAGATGTCACTAGATACTATGTACAGTGGCATACTCCTATAATCCCAGTGATTCAAGAGGCGGAGGCAAGAGAATCACAAGTTCAAGGGCAGAGGCAACCTGTACAATTTAGCAGGACCCTACCTCAAAAGAAAAACATTTAAAAAAAAATGGGGCTGGGGGTGCAGCTCAGTGGTAGAGCACTTGCAAAGTATGCTATGCATGAAGACTTGGGTTCAATCTCCAAGTACTGAAGAAAAAAAAAGTCACTATACGATAGATATAACCTTAAAGGACAGTAATAGAACCACCCTTGTTCACAATGTGGTCTGTCGTTGACAGAACATTGTTACGTGGTACATAATTGTAATAGAAAACACTTATATACAGATTATTATGTACCAGGCACTGCTCTAAATATTATAGAGCCAACTCATTTAATATTTACAGATACCCTCTGAGATAGGTGTAATCACTGTGGGAAGGAGAGTTACGTTCAGGGTCTGGCAGCCAAGTAGGTAGCAAAGTTGGAAATCACTGCTGTACTGATTCAGCACATGATATTCACCACAATATATTGGTCTCCAACTAAATTAAAGGACTATTTCCCTTTCCCTCCTGGACATTTTGACTATCCTGGAAAGAGGTGATTAAAGAACTAAGCCACACCTTGCAGATGAGGGGAACCACCAGCAGAGAGGGAAGTGAGGAGGAGTCTTTGTGGCTTTCTTAGTTAGATATAGGGAGCTCTTTTCTGCAGGGAAGAAGCCACTATCACCCATGGGTTCATGACTCAGACCTCTGTGGCCAGGCAGCCACACGCACACCCCAAGAAATGGCTGGGGGTAGGGCAGAACCCAGTCGCTCCCACCTCCTCCCTACCCCTACCTGTCCATTATCAAATGCTACTTCCTTCTTAGGAGAGGGCCTCAGACCTAACAGGAACCAAAGCAGATACCAGCCAGGGATTCAGCCCCTGGATGCTGGTGCCGCTCTGGCCCCAGCACACTGGAGGTAGCAGTGGGAAAGCTGGGCACGTGTTGAGTGCTGTTGTCCCCATGCTGAGTTGGCAGGGAGGACAGGGTGGAGCAGGCCAGGGGACCTGGGAAAGGGCTCCTCAGGTGACTCATGTTCAGGCAGACAATACCAGGGCAGTGGGTAGGAAATCCTCTAGTGCGCACAGGAGAGACCCTCCCTGGCTTGCGTGAGTCCTGCCCTAGGCCTTATGCCATGCTGTGGAGGGCCAGCTCTTCCCACTCACACATCCTCCAGGCTCCCAGCGAACCAGAGTGGCTAGATCCCAGGGGCCTCTAGAGGCAAGAAGGGCTGGGCATCCTGTTTAACTCCTCCCAAAACTGGCAAATCCCATGCCTGAAGGAGGGGAGGGGGGAGGGAAGCAGAGGGAAAAATAAGGTAAAGTGAGAACTGGAGGTGGGGGAGGTGGATAAGGTTCCAGCCAGCCAGGCTAAGGCTGGTGGCACAGGGAGTCCAGTTTCCCGCGCCCCTAGTGGCCTGCTTTGGGGAAGAAAGGCGCGGGCGCAGCTGAGGCGCTGGTGGGCACCAGGCCAGGCGCGGACCCGCCCACTGAGTCACCCTCCTCAGCCCAGCTCAGACTCCAGATATGGAAGGCAGGCAGCTGCTGGCCTGTTCACCGGCAGCAGCATGGTTGGTAGACCCAAGGGAGAGGCCTGCATTTCCCCGCCCCGCTTGGGAGAAGCACCAACTCTAGACTGGGGCTAAAAATAAGAAGTGGGAGGGGACTCCGGACAAGGGGGCGGGGGAAGGAGCCGGCCCGCCCTGCAGGGCCTCAGCAGCCCTGTCCGCCCGTCCATTGGCCACCCCGCCTCACCGGCCCTCCGAGTTCCCCATCGCTGGGCGCTGCGCGCGCTGCCACTTGGGGCAGAAAGGCGGGAGAGCGAACGAAAGCCAGGACAGCGAATGTCTGGGAGCCCCTGCCTCCCAAGAAAGGGCGCCCCCTGTGGCTGGGCAGCGCTGGAGTCCCTGCACTAGCCAAGCCAGCTTTCCCAAAGCCGCTTAGGCAGCTATACCTCGGCCTTGGTGACTTCCTGCCATGAGATGGAGCGGCCACCACCCTACCAGCAAGTTCCTATCCTTCGGTTCTGTTGTTCTATTTTGTTTAGTTTCTGTTAACAAAGCAGTCAATTTCCTTTATTTTAAAAATTGTACGTATGCATATGAATGATCTGTATAATGCACATTCAAATATAGAAAGCTTTATCTATTTGATCCACCCCTCTTTTTGTTCCAGTTTGTCTTCCCTTCCTGCTCACTTCCTCCACACCCATTCCTTACCCCTCAGGGGAGCACCACCTCAGCCAGGCCTTGCCCTGCTGCTTTCTGCTAGTGTTTGATCTATAGGGTCTGGGGCCTCTACTGTATGTTCCTGAATGACCCAAGACTTTCTGCTTTAGTGGATGACACTCTGTCAGAATGACAAAGGCCTAGTGAACCTGCCACTCCTGACTGTAGTTCCTATGCTTAGGGCTTCTAGACAGGCCTTGTCCTGGACCAATTTCTGCACTTTTACAGAAGAAACCAAGGCCTGGAGAAAGGCAGGCAGGCACTAAAAACCTGGTCACCTGAGAACACTTCTGGGCAGGCAGGGACAGAACACAGAAAATAGCCTGATGGGCCTGGGGCTGCAGCTCAGTGGTAAAACATGGCTTAGCATGCATGAGGCCCTGGGTTAAATTCCAAGAAAAGAAAAGAAAAGTAAGGTTGGGTGCAGTGGTGCACACCTATAATCCCAGTACTTAGATGGCTGAGGCAGGAAGACCATACGTTCAGGGCCAGCCTGGGCTACATGGGGAGATCCTGTCTTAAAAACACTGAGGAAGGAAGGGAGGGAGGGAGAGAAATAGGGGGAGAAGGAGGTGGAGGAGGTGGTGGTGGAAGAGGAGGAGAAGGAGGAGGAGGATGTGGTGGTGGAGTGGGAGGAGGAGGAGGAACAGGGAAAAGCAGCAGCAGCAACAGCAGCAGCAAAAGAGGAAGAGGAGGAATGAGGAAGAGGAGGGGTAACCACTGCTTGATTTCTTGGCTGGTCTGTGGATCTGTAA
This sequence comes from Pedetes capensis, assembly GCA_007922755.1. Taxonomy (NCBI): domain Eukaryota; kingdom Metazoa; phylum Chordata; class Mammalia; order Rodentia; family Pedetidae; genus Pedetes; species Pedetes capensis. The sequence continues at coordinate 126,444 of VMDO01003412.1, read as the reverse complement.
CCATTTTCAGGTAAGGCCAGAATGTGGGCAGCCAGCCAGCTTCCTCACCCTGGCATTCAAGGCATAGGTATTCTTTGGAAAGGAGACCTTGAAAAGAGCAACTGAGTTGGGGGCAGGTATTCTGGGGATTTAGAAGCTTGGAGCCTTAGCATAGGGCTGTAATCCCTATGACTGGAGAGACAAGGCAGAAGGATCTTGAGTTCAAGGCCAGGCCAGAGACAGCCTGCACAACTTAGTGAGACCATGTTTCAAGATTAAGAATAAAAAAGGGACTGGAGATGCAGCTCAGTAGTAGAGGATTTGCTGCGAGGCCCTGGGTTCAACACCCTAATACTGCCAAAAAGAAGAAGAAGAAGAAGGAGGAGGAGGAGGAGGAGGAGAAGAAGAAGAAGAAAAACCTCTTGAGACTTCCCTAAACCCCACTCAGTGAAGTTCTGAATGTCTTGTACTTGGAAAACACGTGATAGGTGCCCCAGTATGGACCACCCCCAACCTCCCCACACAGGCACATATACCCACAGCTGGCAAGGCTCTGCTTCCACACGCCTCTCTTGGGTGTGACACCCGCCAAATATGCCTAGGGTCTGAGGCCTCTCAGATCCCTTTCCAGAGAGGCCAGGATCCCAGCTGTCCTTTCCCCAAAGACAAAGCTGGGCCTTAATTCCAGGCAGAGGGAGGGGTTGAGGTAGGGGTCTCTGGTGCCCAGAGGGGGATAGGAGGCCTGTTGACATGTTCAGACATAACTCCAGCAGAGGCACTGGGCCTGGCAGGGGGCCAGGCCTGAGTCACAGCTGCTGGGTGTATCAACGTGGCATTGTACAGAGAAGCCTGGAGCCAGAGGCCAGGGCACTGGGGTCCTAGACAACAGGCGGCTGGGTTCCTCACCAACCATCCCCTGATAAGTCCCCTGCCAAAGTCCAGTTTTCAGTCTTGGGGACTATCTCTCCAGAAGCCATCCCTGTGTGGTCAAAAAAATGCAAGGGTGGGGCCTGGCAATAGACCAAAAGAAATAGGGGCAGGGAAGTGAGGAGGGATGGACTAAAGAAGGTAGAATATCCTGAGGGGGAAGAAGGGAGATCATTGGCCAAAGGGTGGGGCACTTAGGGTATCCTCACAGCCAACTCAGAAGTCCCTTCTTGAGACTAATTAGCTCTCCATTTGGTGGCACATAGTTATTAACCCTGACGGCACCAGGAGAGAGTGGGAGCCACACCCCAAAGTCAGGAGAGGAAGTCAGGGAGGGCCTGGAAGTTCTGGTCACACTGCATTCCAACTAAGCCTGAGAAGATGCAGCGCTCTCCCCAGCCTGCAGAGGGTGGCAGTGCCGGAGGTTCAGGAAGATGGGGGAGCCTTTTCCATCCCCATAGCCTCCTTGCCACTGCCCAGAAACCCATCCCTTGAATGAAGATTCCCTAGCTCCCCTGAGCCCTTCCTAAAGGGACGCCACTCATCCCCCCAAATGCAGAATATTTTCCCTCTTGCTGCAACTTGAATGTAGTTCTCAAGGAAAGACCATTCCTCGGCCGCTTCTTCCCTGACTGGACAAGCTTTGGATGTCCTGTCCATTCTGCACTCTGCCCTCCACCGTGACTCAGCTCCCAGGCCAGGCCTGGGAGCCCAGCCAGAATTATTCCGAGCTCCAGCAGGCGGGATTCCGGCTTCCTCTCCCACAACTAGACAGTGGGGTGGGCAGCCTCCCCTCCCAAATTGTCCCTTTTCTTAAGGGACTGGGAAGGGCCAAGACCTCCTCACTGCCCAGCTTCAGGTTGGGGGAGCCAGGATAGGTAGATGTTGGACAGGTCAAGGTCACCATGCCCCTCCTTCTGGCACCAGCCTCATGCTGTCTAACTCCAGCCAGCTCCACGCAACAGTCCTGCCTTCCCCAAGGGCCTCTTTTTGACACAGGTCAATCAATGCCAGTCATTCAGGACTGACTCTCCTTGTCCTGCTACACAATACAGCCCTTTCCATTATCCTGAAGGGAGAGACATTAAAAACTAAGTGTCCTTTCCCACCAGCAGTGAAAACAAAGCATATGCCAAGAGGGAAATGTCACAATAATTAACCATTTCTAATGGACTGTCTTTGGGAAACAGAAAACTGGTTTTAATTCATTTAATTCATTGCTTGTGGGAAATATTTCTATTGAGAATACCACTGGTGGGCTGGGGACATAGCTCAGTGGTAGAGCACTTGCCTAGCATGTGTGAGGCCCTACGTTCAATCCCCAGTACTGAAGAAAGGAGTGGGGTGGGGGCTGGGAGAGGAGAGTACTGGCTATTAATTATATTCACATTGATTAGATTTGATTTTACCACTAATAGCTTGATATTTTAGAGGACTACTGGGCCACAGAACTACTTGGGAACCTTAAGGATCTCTGGAGACCTGCTCTAACTCCTTTTCTCCTAGGGAAATCCAGAGAAGGAAAGTGACTAGTTCAAGTCACAGAGCAGTATAGTAGCAGGGCCAGACTTAAGCTTGTAACTAGGGACACTGAGAACCAGGGCTGTTTCCACTACCTCACCTTATCTGTCATCTTGATGATAAACCACCATCTCTCTTAGTAAGGGATGTTGTTGTTGTTGTTAGGTGCCGTCGAGTCAGTATCCAACTCATAGCGACCCTCATAGGGTTTTTCAATGGCTGACTGTTTCTGGATTGCCTTGGGAGTGGATTGCCAGGCCCTTCTCCCATTTTTGCGGTGCTGAGAATTGAACTCGGGACCTCGGAGACTGCAGCGCAGCGCTCTACCAACTGAGCTAAATCCCAGCCCTAGTAAGGGATAGCAGATCATATAACTTCCCCAGATGTCTCTGAGAATATTATAGCTAAGCCTGTGTCACCTTCAGTGCACTACTGGGGGCCAAGGAGAGGAAGGGCCTCTGAGATAACCCCAGCCTTGGCTACTGCAGCTGCTAGAGGTCACATGGGGCCAGGGAGGAGGGAGTTGAGGGCAGGAGAGCAGAAGGCACAGTTGGTAGGTGAAGGCATCTCCTACCAGTTGTCCCTCCAGCTGTCCTTAGCTTCAGCCCTGACACTGAGGGGAAGGACTAGGAGTAAGGGCAGTGGGCACATCCCACGCAAGCGTAAGACCCAGAGTCCTGGAGGCCAGGAGCAGGGACTCGGGAACCTTAGTGAGGAATGATTCTCTTGTTTCCCCTGGGCTCCTTGGGTAGTTTGCAGCCCCCAGGTTCAGCTGTACCTTTGTCTTTCCCTTTCAATCACAATGTGGACTGGGGGAGGGAGGTTAGGCCTAGGCATCCTCAAAGACTAATATGTCCATTAATCTAATGGGTCTGCCAAAGGGCACACACAGCCTCCTTCCAATCCAGGTAGTCAATTCCCATGACAAGGCCCAAGAAAGTCTCAAGATACAAATCACCAGCCTCCCAGAGCTCTGACTGTCTCATGACCTATGGCCTAGATGGGTCCTAGGTCTTTCCAGGGACAGGCTGGGGCAAAGGCTATTGATCGATTGTTAAGAGGCCCTGGCAGGAGAGCAGGGCATTAAGGTGTCACTGGTTGCAGAGCAAAACCTCCAGGGTGCAGGAGTGAGTTTCATTCAACCACTCCCTCTCACCTTACCCCCAGATGGCCAACCTGTCCCCAAGCTGGAGAAGGGAGGTTTAATGGAAGAGTACTTAAGTGGAAGTCAGAAGGCCTGTGCTCAAGTCCTGACTGATCAGCACTTTGGTGACATGGGTCAAGCCTCTGCACCTCTTTGGCCTTTGCTGTTCTCATTCTCATCAGAGCCTTCATAAACATGAGCCTGCATCTCCCTGCCTGATTGCACCAGATAGGCACAAGGCGGGCAATCCAGGAAGTCATCCAGCATGAGGGCTCCATGCAGGGGAAGAGGCGCTTCTGCTTTGTGGGCCTGGGATCTCCCCATTTCTGACTCAGCCTTCCTTCAACAGTTCTGCATGAGAAGGCACAGATCCTGACACCATCCTATAGTCTAAGTTATAACTCTAGAATCAACTTGGCACCCTACTTACTTGTACATAGTGCCTGTCCAAAGCCCTGGTTCTAGTTTCCACCCAAGGGTCTAAGAAAGAAGGCAAGAAAGGGGTGCTAGGATCCAGTGGGGCCAGAACATGCAGAAATTCAGGCCTCTATCCCTCTCCTTTGCCTGCAGCTGTACCACTGTGGCATCCAATCCCATCAAATCTCAGAAGCTAAGCAGGGTTGGGTCTGGTTAGTACTTGGATGGAAGACTGTCTGAGAACACCAGGTGCTGTGTAGCCTTGGGAGAAGGACCTGGCAACCCACTCCCAAAAATCAATCAGCCATTGAAAACCCTATGAATAGCAGAGAAACAGGACAATAGTGTTTTACCTGTTGTACATAGGGTCGCTATGAGTCATATACCAACTGGACAGCACCCAACAACATCCCTCTCCTTTAAGACATTTGTGGTCTCCACCCTGTCTCCTGCTGTCTCTTGTGAAGCCACCAGAGGAGAGTGGAGGAGGGCCATATCTGAGTCATCCACCCAGCTGTCTTGCCTGGGGGACCCAGCTCTAAAATTGGACCCCAGGTGGGCCTTCCTGATGCTTTCAACTTTCCCATTCTTTCCACACTTGTTGTTATCGTTAGGTGCTATGGAGCCTGTATCCGATTTATATCAACTCTATGTACAACAGACAAAACACCATTGTTAGTGCTTCTCTGCTACTCATAGGGTTTTCAATGGCTGACTGTTTTATGGGAGTGGGTTGCCAGGTCCTTCTCTTACTCTCCACACTTAGGTGTCCAAATCTCTTGGGTTCCAGAATGGGGGTGGAGGGGGAGAAAGACTTTTTTTTTTTTTTTTCTTTCTTGGAGCCTATAACCCAGCATGATAAGAAGAGGCTCCAAACTCCTGGGTGTGGTTGAGGTAAGCAGGCTGGGCTAAGGATTGTTACAGGGTCTCCTAGGCAGCTCTGCATCCCAATTCCAAGTCTAGCCCTGAACTCTGAGCTCCAATTAAACATTAAACCAGACAACACCTTCTTTCCAGGCCCTGCTGGGAAGGTTAGGACAATACCTTTCTTCCTCCCTCAAGCTCTTCCTTTTAGCCATTTCTCAACATCAACTTGAACACAGCAGATACAAAGAAGACCAAGTCATCCGGGCTCCTCTTACTGTGGACACAGAAAAGGACAGACAATCTCGTTTCTGTCCCCTTTGTCTCCACTCCACCTCCTATTAGCCTGGGATCCAGGTGTGCAAACCCACCTCCCTCTTCCGGAAGCTTGGCCTCCCTAGTTAGATCAGTAGGGAAGTACAGGGGCAGGTGGCTAAATATAACAAGTACACACATCACCCCCGCCCTGTCCCATGTGTGCGCACACACTGCCTGGTGTCCTGGGCCGGGACAGCTGCACCAGGAGGCAGAAAAGACAGACTGGTGCGGCTGGGTAAGACTTCACTGGCCATGGCCCTGATCAATGCTTTCCCCAGATCTGCTACGAAGGTCCTTCACAGAAATCGGCAAAGAGGGCTTTAGTAGTTGAAGAGACAAGTTTAGAACACTAATTAATTAACTCACTGGGGTTCCCCAAGCTTGCCTCCTATCTTTGTTGCTAAGTTGTTCATATGGGAGAAGGATAAGGATGTGGCAATCTACTCCTGAAACAATCCTGAAACAGCCATTGAAAACCTTATAAGGGTCACTATGAGTCGAACCCAACTCAAGGGCACCTAACAACAATAAGTTGTTCATATCACTAATGGAAAAAGGTGATCCCTTTCAGAAATAAAGATTGAAGCCATCTCCCCACACAACTTCCATCCCCTTCAGGAGGCTTATGGATCTGCCATACCTACCACCTGGGGCTAGGGGCTAGTCAAGAGTAAAGGGTAGAATGAAGCCACAAATACATAAAGGGGTTCTGCAAAGAGCAAGAATTTGGAGAAGATAATGCAAAGGGAGAAAAAGAGGAGAGGTCAAAGCCATTGGGCTCTTAGAGATCTCCAGGCACCTTCAATGCTCTTTGGCCTGGGTTTACATGGAGGAAAGAGGAGCAAGGAGAAGGGGACCAAAGTATTAAGGGCTGGAAGAAAAGGGCCTAAACTTCCAGGCTCCTTTTTAGAAAAGAAGGTGGAGTCAAGTAGGGTGGGGTAGGGTGGGGCAGGGATGAGTGAAGTGGGAGTGGCCTGAGGCTTCCAACGGCTGGATTTCAAAAATGTCACTGTATTCCAGTTGTTTAATAAGGTGATGATTAAGACGTCAGCGGCTAAGAGGATGGGCCAAGAGTGAAGACTGCTTTGGCTTGGCTAGGAAAATGATATGATTCACCTCAAGGAGGGAGAAAAGGACAGAGCCCCCAACCCTCAAGACACCAGGCAGAAGGCCAAGGTGGAGGTGTCCCAGACCTGGGTATAACACAATTTCCTGAGCCGGGAGCCTCTGCCCCAGTCTCCCTCCCTCCCCTTGCATTCCTAGGCTAGGCAGGCCAAGGGCTGTGGGAGTTGCGGGGGAGCGATCTCCTGGAGCACTTCTGGTGGGCATGACAGAGTCTAACAAAGGTCCCATATATGCCGGGAGTGAGAGAGAGCATCCCAACTCGAGAAAGAACCAGAAAAAGGTCATGCCAAGGAAGCTGTCACCATGCCCCTGGAGAGGGGAAGAGGGTCTGCTGCCCTGGTGACCCCTGTCCAGCACCACTGGACAGATGCCAGCTTGGGAGCTCTGTCCTGGGTATCATGTGTTCAGAGCCAGCCTAGGTGAAGTTGGTACCATGCCAAGTCTGCCAACAAAGTTCTAATAGGACCCTTTCACCCATTCCAGTGTGTCCTGGGTGCCCAGAGTTCTAAGACCTGGCAGGGCCAGTTCTGCCTCGCTCAAGCCCTTCCCCCAGGCTCTGAATGGCTGTTAAATCCCACCTTGACAGAAATGCGGCCCTGTAGCCAGCCCTACTTAGCCCTGATGCTCCCACCATTCCTTATATCCCCCACCCTCTAGCAGAGACCCCTCTCAGTCTCTGTCCCGTCTTGACAATTCCTCTTGGCACTGCCAGTCACCCGCTGGAGGCAGTTCCGGAGAGGGAGGAGACTATATGGCAAAGTTATTGGCTGCCCGGGGCCTTCCCGCTCCCTTCATGGAGCCGGCCAGGGGCTCTGGTCGGCCGGCTCCCTCCACTCAGCGTCCGGCACGCCGCCACCTGGCCTCACTCACCGCGCTTTGAGCTCCTTAAACTCCTCGCGCACTTTGCTCAGCTCCAGCTGTAGGCGGGCTCGTTCCTTTGCCACTGAGTCGAGGGTCTTACGGGCATCCCCCAGCTCGGCCTCGTAGGCCGCCTTGATGCCGGACACCTCGCGGCTGACCACCTCTTCAGACTCGGTGATGCGAAGGCGCAGCCCAGCATTCTCCGTCTCCAGCGAGCGCACACGATCGATGTAGACAGCCAACCGGTCATTGAGCTCCTGCAGGTCTTCCTTCTCCTGCAGCCGGGTGATGCGGGTAGGCGACAGCGGAGTAGAGCTGGCCTGCGCCCCACTGCGGGTGGCGCGCCGCTGGGACGGGGTCTCCATGGCCGGCAGGGTGGCAGCGCTGCCCGCAGGGCAGGGGTCCCGGAAAGGGCGCGAGGTTCGGACCGAAGGACAGAGACTGCTCAGGGGCGGAGCGCGCTGGACGGCTGGCTCTCTGTTTGCTCCTGGCAGGCGTGGAGATCTGGGTTGGGCGCTGTCGGACCTCGGGATCAGGGTTGGCTGGTGCAGATGCTGCGCTCCCGCGAACACTCTGAGTCACCGGCGCCGGGGCAAATGCTCTAATAGGTCCTCCTCTACAGGGGGGCGGATCCACTGTTCTTAAAGGGGCAGTAACATACCAGCAGGGGCGGGGGGGGGGGAGTGGTGAAGGGCAAGGGCCTCCAGCAGTGGCAGAATTAGGCCCCACCCTCTCCCAAACACCTGTGTCTGCCTGGGGGCTTCGCAGTCTTGGTTCCTACCTCCTCAGCTCTCTGAGCTCCACGCTAGTCCCCACTGCTTCAGGCCTTCGAGGGTAGAGGGCAGAGCCAAGAAATGCGAGTGGGTGGGCAAAGAGACAGGACCGGCATAGGGGGTGGGGGGAAGTGGGTGCAAAGCAAAGCAGGGGCCCAGGAAGGCGAGAAAGTGGGGGGAGGCCTGAGGCTGGTGCCCATTAGAATGACTCACCCTTCCTCCTCTATCTCCCCCTTCCCTTCCAGTAGTAATAGTGAGTCACCTCTACCCCCCTACACATGTGGGACGCCCATTCAAAGCTGCATCTCTGCATGCTAGGAGTAGGGTAGGTTGGGGAAGGAATGCTGGGTTCCTTGGGGGGCTGTGAAGTTCTGGAAACTGAGTTCCATTATGCCCTCAACTTAGGGGCAGGGAGGAGGGGCCTGGAGTCCCTATTTTCCTAGGTTCTGTCCCAATTTATCTATCTTCAAAACCAAGCAAGCTCTGGGTCTCAGACCCGAGCAACAAGCCTCAGTCCCCCAGAGAAGGCTAAGAATAGCATTCAGGAGCTCACCCCACCCACCCCTTTGCCCCCTTCCTTAGAACCCAAGCAAATGGAAAAAGAGGGTGCCTAGGTCCCTCCCACTTCAACCCCTTTCTACTGTTTACCCCACCCAGCCAACTCCAAGACTGTACTTATTTTTTTTTCCAGGACTGTACTTATTTTAATGGATAATATAAAACAGATACCAGAGCTGTGCATGCATGCATCACGTTGCCAGGACACCAGAGCCCAGATTTTTGTGGTTCCAACAAGGGCCAGAAAGGGGGAGCAGGGCCAAGGGTGGACAGTCATTGTAGGTCTCCATCTTGGTTCTAGCCAGAAAGACAGTAGTGGGGGACAGGAACAGCAAAGACCTCTCAGCCTGCTGGCTGGAAATCCAGCATGGCACTGAGCACCACATTCCTTTCTGGCCTGGTCTGCTTTGCAGTCAACTCTGGGGAGGGGCTGGGCCAGGCCAGCTCACAAAACAGTATTACCCTGGTCCCCAGGTTCCCTGTTTTAGGAGCCTCACCAAAGACCCCTTTGATCAGCCTTCCACTTCTTCTCCTAGTCCTAACCACCCACCACTGCATCCTCTCTGAGATGACAGCATTGAGGTTCCAGATCTCATCATCTGCATGCCCTGCCCCAGTGTCTCTCATAGTGTCTTCTATGATGAGGAACCTGGAGAATTAGATTATGTTGCTAACTTCTACAGCTCCAGGATATCAGGGCTTCTCCTGCACACAAGGAAGCAAGGATGGACAAGCCCTTCGTTCTAGGTTTTGGACTAGGCCTCCAAGTAGACCAGGGGTGGGAGTGGGATAAAGGCAGGGACTCTGAATATCCAGGGACGGGACCTGGGGAGGGGATGCTTAGGTTCTCATTTCTGTGAGGGTGACGGGGCAATGTGGTAAGCAGCCAGGATGCACCAGGGTGAGGGGACCAAGGACATGGCTTCCTCTCCCTGCAGCCCTCTCCCTCAGGGCGTGGCACCCACACTCAGCTTCCCAGACAAAACAAAACAAAAAGTCTTGTTCTGCTTCTCCCCCTTCTGTTCCCCAAACCAGAAGCAGAGGCGGGATGGGTGAGCCAGTGAAACGTGAGGGACAGGGCTCTTGCTGTTCCCACTGTCTCAGCCCCCTCCCTGGCACTCAATCCTCCACACCCCCCTTGCCTGGCCTGGTTTCCTCTCCTGGCTAAGGAAGCAAAACCACACTTAACCCTTCCTATCCTAGACTTCCCCATCTTTGGGGAAAAGGTGCAGGAAAAAGGAAAAGGGGTTTCACCCCAGATGTTGTTCTGAGTTCTTTCCAAAGAGTCTCTGCCACTACCACCAGGAAGCCTCAGTCCTAAATCTGAACTTCAGAAAGGGTCTCTATCCTAAATAGACCATCCTAATGCTGAACCCCAAATGACATAAGTCTGCTCTCCCCACACCAGGACATAGATCTCCAATCCCAAAAACAGAAGAGTAGGGGAGGCCAGGTCCAGAGGAGGACCTGCCGGGGCTGAGGGTAGAGGAATTGTGATGGGAATGACCAGGTTCCAACCCCGCCTTCTCACTTGATGTGTGACACTACACTTCATGCTGAATTCTCTGGACCTCAGTTTCCTCATCTGCAACATGGGCAGAGTGGCTACCAAAGACATAGAGGTCAAGCTCCCAGGTCTAAGTATGCAGAGCTCTACATACCCTGCCACAGGATAACAGCAATATTACACTTGCTTTCAAGGGAGCCTCCCATAGGTAGAGAAGACAGAGGGAGGAGCAAAACCAAGAAGTACAAATGGTTAAAGAGCAGTGTAGGACATTAATTGGACAATGAATTTCAAATGGATCCAAGAAGTCTGAGAGCTGGAACATTAATGAGTAAAATCAGGATATAGTGGTTGAGTCCAAGAGATGGTTTGGGCACTTGTCATGAAGACCAATGACCATAGGGGGGTGCTTTCCTGTGTCCTTATAGCATCTTGGCCCTCCCTCTGTTACCCCTCTCCTAAAAGTGTTGTGAGAGACAGGAGGAACCTGTCATCTGTGTCCCTAACACCCAGCCCAGTTTGGCACACAACAGTTGTTCAGAGTTCCTTGGAGTACAAATACATCTGGCCCTGGCACTTTTCAGATGAGTGGCTCTGTGTAAGTTATTTCTTATAGCCTTAGTTTCTTCATCTGTAAAATGGATAAGCTCCAATAAAGAAGGTAAAATGCATTTGAAGGACGGTTTCTTGGAGAAGGCAGGCTTAGGAGCTTTACAAAAGTACCTTATGCATAGATGGAGAATTCATTCATTTGATATAGTAGTAGTTGTTGTTAGGTGCTGTTGAGTCGTGTCTGACTCATAGCAACCCTTATAGGGTTTTCAATGGTCGTTTCGGGATTGCCTTGGGAATGGATTGCCACATCCTTCTCCCATGTTTGTGGTGCTGGGATTCGAACTTGGGACCTCAGAGACTGCAGAGCAGTGCTCTACCAACTGAGCTAAATCCCAGTCCCTTGACAAATAGTTATTGAACACTTATTATGTGCCAGGCACTACTAGCCACTAAGGACACAGCAGTTAATAAAACAGATACAAGTTGGGGCTGGGGGTGTAGCTCAGTGGCAGAGTTCTTTCCTAGTATGGGTGAGGCTCTGGGTTCCATCCCCAGTACTGAAAAAGAAAACAAAGCAAACACATGCAAAAAACAAACAAACAAAAACACACAAAGAAAACATAAAAATCCCTACCTACATGGAGCTGACATTCTAGTGGAGAAAGATTGTAAATAATAACAAAAGACAAAATTATAGTTTGCTAGAAAATGACAAATGCTATGAGAATAAAAGTAAAAAGCAGGACAATGTTCAAACAGTAAATAACTTACACTTTTATGAAATTTATAGTTATACGTTTTCACATCTTCCCAACTTAGACCACAAAACCATCTCATGAACTGGAGATTGTTTCCCTGCTTTACAAGTGAGGCTGACTTTCCCAAAATCAGAGAGTAGCCCAGAACTTGGACCAGACAGCCTCATCCAAAACCAGGGTGCACTTCATTATTTTTTGCTACTTTGGTTGGACATGTGGGAAGTGCCGAGAGGAAGTCTGTGTAAAGGTGCCAAATGGGAAAGAGCTGAATGTGCAGCCTTACCTAGTGGATTGGTTCAGGGAGCCCTGAGGAGGTGGGTGCTGGAAAGTGCAGGCAAAGAGGAAGGGAGAAATGGGAGGTGGAGGTGAGGACTTGGTGCTGGGTTGGAAACTGAGGGAGAGGATTCTAGCTGCTTGAGAGGGCTTGAGGTACAAGAAAGAAGGGAAGAATGGAGAACAGCAAAGAAAGAGGCAGAGGCTGGATGGATTGCAGTGGCACACCCCTGCAGTCCTATATACTTAGCAGCCTGAGGCAGAAGGATCTTTTGAGCCCAGGAGTTCATGGGCAGCCTGTGCAACATAGTGAAACCTCATATCAAAAGAATGAGACAGAGAAAGAGTGAGTGTGTGTGTGTGTGTGTATGTGTGTCAGAGGCACTGACCAAATTGGGCTGTGCTAGGCACAGCAGTGGGAGGGTTCCAGAGGCATACTACTAATAATTAATGTACAGAATATTTATGGGGTACTTACTAATACTAGGCACTAATTGTTTGCATTATCTTGTTGAACATAAAGCTCTTCAAGTTAGATACTAATATTAGCCCTATTTTACAGATGAGAAAACAAAAGCCCAAAGAGGTTAAATTATTCACGTGAGGCAGGGTTTCTCAACCTTAGCTCTAAGGACATTTCAGGTTAGAGAATTCTTTGTTGGGAGGAGAGATTCAGTGCACCATGAGATATTTTGTAGCATCTTTGGCTCCTGCCCTTCTAAATGCCAGTAGTACCTCTTTCTCCAGTTATGACAATCAAAAAACATCTTTGGACATGGCCAAATGTCCAAGAGCAAGGGCAAAATCACCCCCAGCCAAGAACTACTTGTCTAAAGTCATATGGTTAGTAGCAGAACTAGAATTTTAATACAGGTTGGCCTGGCTCCAAAGGCCAAGATCTTACCATCAGGCTATAATTCTAGACAGGTGGGAGTCAGAGGCAGATAAGATCCTAGGCCATTGGGGAGACAGTTCCGCTCCCTCATGCAGATGGGAAAGGGTGACTATCTGGAGGAGGGTCTGGAGAGGTGGGAGTGATTTGGAGATCCAAGACCATGGCTTCAGAATTCTTTTATAGTGAGTTTTTGAGGGATGGTTTTTGTTTTATTCTTCCTTTGATCACACCATCTAGGACTAAACAGTGTTGAACTGCTGAGTCAATTGTACACAGGTGATAGTTATAACCTTGACAGTGGGAGACCTCACCCATTCTTTAAGTGGCTGCCCATGTGCCAGGCACTGGGCCAAGGGCTATGCAGAGGTGGATCTCACTGAATCTTCATCTTGATCTCATGAAGAAGTTTTTGTTGTTTTGTTTAGTTTTGTTTTTTGCTTGTTTGCTTAGTCTAGTTTTTTTGCTTTTCTTTTGAGACAGGATCTCACTATGTAGCCAAGGCTGGCTTTGAGTTCACAATCCTCCTGCCATTGCTGAGATTACAGGCATGCACTACCATGCCCCACTAAGGTAGGTATTATTACATATACTTTATATGCTAGGAACCCCCAAAATTTGAGATGTTGAGGTAGCAGGTCTTCCCATTCAGACACAGCAAGCTGAAATAATGCAAACTCATAGCAGATACCCGGTGGGGGAGAGGGAGGTCCTCAGAAGCAGCATGTGATTGACAGTTATGTGTAAAGCCTGAGAACCTCTCATTCAAATGAAATCTCACCAAAAAACAAAAAACCATACACACACACAAAAAAAAAAAACCTCAATAAACTAAAGAACAGAGGCAAAGCCTTTCCACTTTGGGGGGCCCAGGGCCCCTTCCTAATAATTCCATGCCCTTCACCCCTAAGCCTTTGAGGAATAATCTTCTCTTTATAAGTGGGCTTCTGAGGGCAAAGGAGGAAAGATTTGTTCAAGGTCACCCAGGCAGAGAGGCCCAGAACTCCCAAAATAGGGCTCTGACCCATGCCATGCTACCTTAAGAGACAAGGCAGCTAGCTGGACAGATTTTAATCTACTCCAATCCCACATTGCTCTTCCTATGATATAGGAGGCAGCTCCTGAGCTCACTGCTCCAGCCAGGGAGGAAGAGGCAGCTGGATAATGAGAGAAACAACCCCGCACACCTCACACCTGGGCTGGTCTCCCAGTTAACCTTCCACAATCAAAATTAGTACATCTCTTTGAGAAACATAAGCAAATATCATTATCATGTTGTTCTTAGGTGCCTTTGAGTCCAGTCTGACTCATAACGTTTTCAATGGCTGATTGTTTCGGGATTGCTTCTGTCCTCCCTTTTTTTTTTTTGCAGTCCTGGGGATGGACCCTGGTCCCTCAAGAGAGTGGGAAGCAGCACTCTACCAAGTGAGCTAAACCCCAGCCCATTATCCCCATATGACAGATAAAACAGGCGGAGGCTTGGGCGGGTTAATTGATTGCTCAAGGCCACATAGCTGACAGGTAACAGAAGCAAGCCCCAAGTCCCAGGTTTCTGCCTATAACGCAAGGAACGCAATCCAACAGCAAATCCTAGGGCCTGCCCAGGAGCTCCGTTCCCAACATTCCAAACCACCTCCCCCACCCTATGGGGCGGAGACAACCACCCCACCTGTGCACCTCGGGCTCCCTGAACTGTCACCTCACCACATTGCACGAGAAACACACTAAACTAAGGCAAATACAAGTCAGCCGGCAGAACGACACTTAGCAGCGCCGGAGCCTTTTGCTTTTCTCCCCCAGCTTTGGCCACTTAATAGCTGGAAGTTAGGGCTGGGAAGGGGCGGGGCGGCGGGGGCGGGCCACGTGACCTCCTGCGTCCGCAGGCAAATTGGATGGGGTGGGCAGCGTGGCTGGCTCAGGCGGGGCCGCCTCCCCGCTCCACACCCCGGAGGCGGCGGCGCTGAAGGCTGGTGCTGACGCAGGCGGCGGTGTGTGGGCGGCCCTGCGAGTCTGTGTGTATCTGTGTGTGTGGTTGCTGGGGCCTTCCCGGTCTCCTAAATGGGGGTTTCCTTTCCCTGTTGCCAAGGAAACAAACAGAAGCACCACAACTCCACGATCTCTGCAGGAGAAAAGGGTCCCCTCGCCCCACGCGCCCTCCCTCCAGTTGCAGGAAATGATGCAGTAGAGGATTCCTTTTCTCCTGTCCAGGTGGGGACCAAATGTTTGTAGGGCCTGAAACTAGAGTTGACAATTGTCTTGGTGTGCTGGAGCCAAGGCTGAGGGATCTCCTAGGACAAGAGACGTTTAGTGCTAAATTTGGGATACTTGGTTATCCTACCTAAAGCACATAGTTTTGTGGAGAGGCCCTCTTTCAGAAATACAACCACATCGTTTGCAAATTTCATACTAACATATGGCTGCGTGGAAACACTGGCAGGCTCCTCTCAGGGGCTCAGAAGGGCCTGTGCCACTTTGAGGTCCTGAGTCTTTACCTTCTTTAGCTCCAGGGTGCATCTGCTGCTGTCCCCATCCCCTGCATCCCCAAGGCTTTTCAGGATCACCTTTGGAAGGCTTTCTGTTGGCACTCAGGCCAGGAGGTAGGCCAGGAGGTCAACTGGAAACGTGAAGTCAACAAGGAGGGTGATGGAGGTTTCCTGATTGGGGCGCTAGGCCTAGGTACATTTTCTGCAGAAGTTGGGAGGAGGGGCTGCCAAATGGGGTAAGGTGATGAGCAGGATCTTTTCCAGATCAGCATGCCTGTGGGATGGGGACGGACTGCACTTGAACTAGCTGTTTCAACATTCACTGCCTAGAAGCTAGAGAGAGCTTCAGAGCTGGGAGGAATCAAGGCATGGTGCAGCCCAACCCCCTTATTTCTAGACCCACATTATTAGTACAATGCCCCAGATCCTCCTGTCCACTGTCCCTAAGCCAGCCCACAGGCCTGCCCTAGAGGAACACTCCGTTGGTCTTCTTTGTCTAGTAAGCTCAAAGCTTACAGGACATCCCTGGAGCACAATTCAGTTGGCCTTGACCCTGAGGGGTGCTTCATCACAGTGACAGGTAATGAAAAAACCACCAGAGAACGGACAACAAGAGAGATGGCAAGGGCCTGCAAGGAGTGGCAGGATGCAGGGCTGAGGCTGGCTTGTTGTTCAGGCTGCTCAGGGAGGGGCGAGTGGGCATCTGTTTCCTCTTGGCCATGGTGTCCTCAATCCTACCCCAGATGAGGTAAAATGCAGTACTTCCTAATGGGGAGCTTCCTGGTCTGGGGATGGAGGATGGGGTCCAGCAACATTCCCACACACCCTCTTTTCACTCCCCTGGAGCTTCATGGAGTGGAACTAAGGTTTAGAGGGGGAGCATATTTCCTGTAGAGGAAAGTGGTGAGGTCCTGGCTCAGTGAGCAACAATGTACTTGGAGCCCTAGGCAGGCTGGGCTCCCAGTGGGAACTGATGGGGGAGTGGTAAGGGACCTGTCTGATTTAAGGGTGGGGCCTCACTCAGGTTCCTTAGTGGAGGGATCAAGAGAAAAAGTGTGCACCAAAGGGAGTTGAGCACACAGTGCATGGGAATGATGGAGGAGGCTGGGGAGGAAATCTTCTATGAGGGAGGGGCTGGGGACCACATTTGGAGTCCAGCCCCAGGGTCTTGGACTGGAGAGATGGGCAGAGAGAGGCTTAAGAATTGAGGAGAGGGGCAACTGCCCCCACTGGCGCCAGCGCTTCAGCCCCAGATTCTAGTGGGGCAAATATTTACCGGGTGACAACAGTTGCTAAGCAGGGAGGAAGGAGGAGCAGGTCAGTAGCTGGAGGCCCTTCCAGGCTCCTCCCCATCCCTTACAAAAGACAGCTTAAGAAGGGTGAGCCATAGGCCCTCACCCCCTGCAGGCTCAGATGTACCTCTCCATGTACATACATCTCAGTGGCTTCTGTTCCCCCCACATACACCCAAGCTGGCAACAGGCCAGAGGGCTGGGCCAGGGGGACTTAATCCCTCTGCTACCAGGCCTTCCCCTGACCCTGAGACGGCTCTAAGAGCTCAGATCCTGCAAAATGTCCCCTTCCCAATCCACTGTGGGTGGGGACTGGGAAGGGGGCTACCAGCAAGTCAGGATGCAGTGGAGGGTGGGGGAGCCAAGATGTCCAGGGGAGGGAGCTGGGTTGGTAGAGGGAAAAGTGTGCTCCATTAGAGGCTTTGAAGACACAGGGGCAGGGCTGGAGGAGCCCGAGGGGCACTCCCCACTCTGTCCCCTGGGCAGAGGAGGGGGAGGAACAAGGGAAGGGAGGGCAGGGTGTGCTTAGATGGCGCCAGATGTGGCCCATGTGATGTGGGCTGTCGCTGGCATGGGCACAGCAGTGACAGGATGTGCCATTGCAGCTGGAAAGGATTAGTCAGAAACTGGGAGGGGGCAGCCCCTAGAGGGGGAGCAAAGGAGAGGGACAGCTAGTCCAGAACCCCCTACCACCACTAAAGAAACATGAGGCGATGGTCAAAGGGCACAGAGTCTGTGAGGAGGGGCTGGCTAAGGGCATGGGCTGCCCTCCCTGTCCCTTCCTTAAGGAGACTACCCTTGGTCCATCATCCTCAAGGTTCCCACCCATTTCCCTAACTGAGCCTGGTTTTCTGTGTGCAAAATGGGGATTCTGACACCTCTTCTCAGAGCTGTGGGAGGAGTCCCTGCTGCCAGAATGTGGCCAGGAGCCTTGCTTAGGGCCCAGCACCCAAGAGGAACATACCATAGGTTCACTTCCTTGCCTACCTCCTCAGGGTGTGGCCTCTGCTCTGCAGGGCTTCTCCTGGGGGTCTATAGGTTCTCATCCTCAGCCACAGACCCCCTGGAAACCGGGATGCAGACATAGGAAGGGCGGCCTGGTAGGGAGGGCACAAAGAGGAAGCTGCTGGGGCTGAAAAGAGGCTCCCTGGTACCAATGGAGGTTCTCGGGTTGCCAGGTTGGTCAGAATGACCATAGGGACAAAGACCCCAACTCCACTGCAGCCCCCATAGGTTGACCCAGAAGCAAGGGTAGATAAAGGGCTATCATTGTGAAATGAACAAAGGCAAGACTAAAACTAGACAGAAGGGGCTTCCTGGCACCCCTACAACAGCACAAGCCCAGATGAGAAGGAGGAGGGGATCCCAGGAGACAAAGGAGAGCTGAAAGATAGGCTGGGGTGCAGCAGTTGAGACCTGTAGAAACAGAGTAGAGGATTCTATGTTGGAAAGGCAGGTCCAAGCTGGCAACCAAAAGGCTGTTGTTTTCCAAACTCCTGTTGGAAAGTTTGAAAAATACACATGGAGACGTGACTCACTGCCCACTCCCCAGGGCCCCCCTTTCCTGGTTTCTCTGAAATTTTCTCCCAAGAGTTAATTCAAGGCACATTCTCGCAGAACCCAAAGCATGATGAGGGAGTGCAAAGAGGGCCGAAGGAGGCTGCCAGGCACCTCAGGAGGGGCTAGAAAGAGGTGCATGTTGGGTGGGCAGACAAGGGTGTGGTGACTTGCCTACTGTGGAACCATGGGACCCATGGGGGAGTTCCAACTTCACTTAGACACTCAGAGTGGATGTTGAAGGCTTCAGTCACACAACCACCACCCAAAATGTCTCGAAGCCCCAGTGGTAAGAGAAGAATGAACCCTGTGGCGCTCACAGTCTCCCAACTGGAGGGACAGGACCAGGGCTGAAGCCTGGGTGCTGTGTCTGCACTGTGTACACAGCACCTATGCCCCAGAGAGCTTGCTTTCTGCCCTCCTCCTTAGCCAGCTGAGGCCAGAGGCCCCAGAAGTTGAGTGTGGGGAGCTTCTCTGAACTCACTCGCCTTCACTGATCCCCAACATGTCATGGAGCAGGCACACAAGTGTGTCCCTCCCTGTGGGCTGGGAAGGATCCAGGCAGACCTGCCCCAACAGGGTGTCTCTGGGCCAGGAATTCCCAACCTGTCCCAGAGAGGCTGGGGAAAGGGAGGGCCTGGCACTGGGCCAAGGCCGACTGGTCTCCTCTTGAGAATTCTTAGAGGAGGACCACCAGCATTCCCAGACCAAGATTCCCAAGCTCCAGCATTTGCCATCCCTCTTCCACATCTCAGATGGAGCCCACCCCCTACCAGCTGCTCCCAGTCCTGGGAGTGGAACCCAGGGCTTCATACATGCTACACAAGTGCTCACTCTACCACCAGCCCCAGATGGAGTTCTTCAGGTCTCCTGACACTGCCTGGACCCCACTCTGCTCCCTCAACTTAATCCCCTCCCTCTCTCTCAGCCAAGTCTGGCCATTGTATTCTTCCTCCAGAATCTCCCTGCCTCTCCCGCACTGCCTCCAGCTCCCTGGTTCAGATCACAATCAGCCTCACCTGGATGACCGCAGGAACTTCCCACTGCTCTCTGCCTCCATCCTTGCCTCTGCCCACCCTTTCTCCTCCTTAAACCTCAGGGATGACCCTTCCAAAAGGAAAACCCCTTTCTGCTTCCACAAGACTTCAAACCAACAGTGGATCCTCATTGTGTTCAGGATGAAGCCCAAATTCCTTTACCTGGCTTGCAAAGCCCTCTGTGACCTGGACTTTGCCTACATTGCCAGCCTCACAATTTGACCTCAAAATGCCAGCAACCTTGGCTTCTCTTGTTTCTTCCAAGCCAATTTTTCTGGTCTTGGCACATACTTTGCCTTTTGAACAACTACCCATCCTTCAGCTCAGCAGGTTAGGTGTCCCCACTGAGCCTTCCAACATCTCTTGTTAAATGATAGTGATGCTGCCTCCCTAACACCTCCTTTCATTAGGGGACCTCCTTGAGGGTTGAAGCAGGATGGTCTGGACTTCTATCTTCCTAGCACCTGGCACAGGGCCTCGTACATGGAAGGTACTCAGTACACATTTGAGCTTAGGATCCTCATCATATGACCCTCGTGAACCAGCCCCCTCAAAGTGCTTGCCTTCTCCCTGTTTTTTCCATCTACTCCACTCTTCACCACCTACTTCTAGCTTCATCTTCTTCCCATGTGCCCCACCTTCACTGCCTTCTTCCATCTGAACTCTGTGCGTACCCTGCAGCTAGGCCTCTCTCCACATCCAGCCTCGGGTAGTGTCACAGTAGAAATAGTAATAGGGCTTGTTCTAGGCTCTCTCCAACCACTGGCTCATTTGATTCCCAGCAGGAACTTGAAAAAAAAAAAAGGAGTTGGCCCAAGGACCTAACTTGTCCAATGGTTCAGGATAGAACTCCTAGGTTATAATCTCATAGTCACTGTGGATAAAGGTGATGGAGTATATATTAGCCTTCAATAAATGTTTATCAAGGGAAGGAACAATATAATTGTTAACTTTTATGGCAGGTTCTATAACTAGTAAAACATAATCTCCAAGCAGCTCTGGGAGATGAGCATAACAAGGTGATTATTCTCATTTTATAGGGGACAACTCCATCCAAAGGACTGGGGAGGGACCTGCTTCTGGCCACACTGGTGGTAATGGGCTCTTGTCCAAACTAGCACCACTGGGACTAGGCTGAGGAGTCCTGTGTGGCACAGAGCAGGAGGAACTGTACCAGTCTGTGGGGGTGGGGGCACCCTTCAAGACCATTGAACATCCTCAACCCCCACTGGACATCAGAATTGCTTGGGGGAGGGGACTTCTAAAACTGCCAATATGTGGGAGGCTGGGGTGTAGCCCATCAGTGGAGCAAGTGTTTAACATGCTCAAGGCTCTAGGTTCCATCCCCAGCACCATACACACACATACACACAAATCTGTCAATGGCCAAAGTTTTGGATATTTTTACTTTTTTCACCAACATAAACAGCAACTATACACATGGACTTCACCAGATGAAATATACAGGAACCAAATTGACTACATTTGTGGAAAGAAATGATGGAAAAGCTCCATGTCAAATGTCAGAGCAAGACCAGGTGCTGATTGTGGATCAGACCATCAACTTCTCACATGCAAGTTCAAACTGCAACTGAAGAAAATTAGACCAGGTGTACAAGAGCCAAAGTATGACCTTGAGTATATCCCACCTGAGTTCAAAGACCACATCAAGAATAGGTTTAATGCATTAGACACAAATGATAGAAGACCAGATGAGTTGTGGCATGACATCAAAGATATTGTCCGTAAAGGAAGCAAAAGGTTATTAAAAAGACAGGAAAAAAGAAAAGACCAAATTACTTGTCAAAGGAGACTCTAAAACTTGCCCTTAAATGTCGAGCAGCTAAAGTAAAAGGAAGATGTTATAAAGTTAAGGAACTAAACAGAAGATTTCAAAAGGCAGCTCTAAAAGACAAAATCAAATATTATAATGACGTGTGCAAAGAGCTAGAGACAGAAAACCAAAAGGAAAGAACATGCTCTGTGTTTCTCAAGCTCAAGGAATTGAAGAAAAACTTCAAGCCTCAAGTGGTAATAGTCAAAGATTCTACAGGGAAAATATTAAATGATGCAGGAAACATCAAAAGAAGATGGAAGGAGTACAGAGTTATTTTACAAAAAAGAATTGGTGGATGACCAACCATTTCAAGAGATTACATATGATGAGAAACCAATGGTATTGAAGGATGAAGCGGAAGGTGCCTTGAAAGAATTGGTGAAACACAAGGCTCCAGGAAGTGATGGGATACCAATAAAGATGTTTCAACAAACAGATGCAGCACTGGAGGTGCTAACGTGTTTATGCCAACAGATTTGGAAAACAGCTACCTGGCCAACTGACTGGAAGAGATCCATATTTGTGCCTATTCCCAAGAAAGGGGATCCAACTGAATGTGGAATCTGTCAAACAATATCATTAATATCACACGCAAGCAAAATTTTACTAAAGATCATTCAAAAGCGACTGCAGCAGTATATAAATAGGGAACTGCCAGAAAATCAAGCTGGATTCAGAAGAGGGTATAGAACCAGGGACATCAATGCTGATGTCAGATGGATATTAGTCAAAGAGCAGAGACTATCAGAAAGATGTTTATTTATGTTTTATTGACTATGAAAAGGCATTTGACTACATGGATCATAACAAATTATGGATAACACTTCAAAGAATGGGAATACCAGAGCACCTAATGAGGATTCCATACATGCACCAGGAGGCAGTTGTTCAAACAGAACAAGGAAACACTGCCTGGTTTAGAGTTGAGAAAGGTGTGTGTCAGGGGCGTATCCTTTCACCATATCTCCTCAATTTCTATGCTGAGCAAATAATCTGAGAAGCTGGACTTTATGAAGAAAAATGTGACATCAGGATTGGAGAAAGACTCATTAACAACCTGTGTTATGTAGATGACACAACTGTGCTCGCTGAAAGTGAAGATTTGAAACATTTACTGATGAAGAGCAAAGAACAGCCTTCAGTGTGGATCATGACCAAACATCAACAAAACAAAAATCCTTACAACTGGGCCACTATGCAACTTCATAATAAATGGAGAAAAGATTGAGGTTGTCCATGATTTTGCTTTACTTGGTTCTACAATCAACACCCGTGGAAGCAACAGTCAGGAAATCAAAAGACTCATTGCATTGGGAAAAGCTGTGGCAAAAGATCTCTTTAAAGTATTGAAAAGTATAGATGTCACATTGACGATGAAGGTGCACCTGACTCATGCCATGGTATCTTCAGTAGCATCATGTGGTTGTGAAAGCTGGACATTGAACAAAGGAGACAGGAGAACTGATGCTTTTGAATTATAGTTTGGAGATGATTATTGAATATACCATGGACTGCCAAAAGAACCAACAGATCTGTCCTAGAAGAAGGGCAACCAGAGTGCTCTTTGGAAGCAAGGATGGCTAGATTGCATCTTACATATTTTGGACATGTAGTCAGAAGGGACCAATCCATGGAGAAGGCCATGATGTTTGGGAGTGGCAGATCAACGAAAAAAAAGGAAAACCCTTCACTAGATGGGTTGACACAGTGTCTGCAACAATGGGCTTAAACACAAATAAGACCACGTGCCTGGCACAGAATTGGGGAGTGTTTCGTTTTGTTGTACATAGGATCACTATGTGTCAGACCTGACTTGATGGCACCTAACAACAACAACAAAATTGGTCTGAGGTGAGACTGGGAATTTTTCACTAAAAAGCACTGTAACCTGTCATTCTACAGATGAAAAGCTGAATTGGGAGTGAGAATTATAATATGGCTAAGTTATTGAGCATTTGTAACACCAGGCACAGTTCTAAACAATGTATGTTAATTTGGTCCTTGCAATAACCCTGCTCGGCAGAGAACGTCATTAGCTCTGTGGTTCAAGTGAGAAAACAAAGCACAGTAGGTCCAGTGTCACAGAACCAGTAAATGGTGGGTCTGGGATTCAATCCCTAGAGACATGGCTTAAAGCCCACTGTCTTAACTTTGACCCCGTAGCTGGCAAATGCAAAGTTACAAAGGGGCCAGTGGTGATGCCAGGCCTTAATCCCAGGTCTCCTCCTGGCAGAATAGTCTGGGTGAAGGTGGGTAAACCGAGGTCAGAGAGGCCACAGTGCAGGGGAAGGCCCAGAGGCTCCAGGCCTCCCACCCGCTGAGGGTGGAAGACCTTGGGCAGTGGGGCAGCCTGCCCCTGGAGCCCCCCTTCCTCCACCTCCCTCCCCTCCCACAGGGAGCCCTGACCAGCCCTAGCTGAGATGTCACCTCCCTGTACTAATGGATGCAGCCTCCTAATTGCCTATCACAAGGAGGCGATTAAGCCTAATTAGGGAGCCAGTGCTAATTAGTACTCAGCATCCCACAGCCTATGGGCACCCCTGGGGTCTGTAGGAACCTGCTGCCCACCTCCTGCCATCCCCAGAGAGAACTGTTGCGTGTGGGGAGCAGATTGAAAGTTCATATTCCTCTGTTGCTCTCTCAAGGATCAAGGATTGAACAACTTGGTTTCTCCCCCATCTTTACAATACATGGCAGGTATCTGCTGGTTCCACTAGACAAGATTCACCTTCAGTAATAACTGACAACATTCATGCCATCTTACAGTTCACAGTACTTGTCCCCATCCCATCCATCCTCCCTGCAAGCCTGGAGGTAGGGTGCATGATCACTGAGCCTCAGCGAATTTCAGTGATTTAACTGAGATCACACAGCCCACTTTGACCCCAGATGTTGTACCCCAACATACATATATGGCAAGTCCTTCCAATGACCTCATATCCGTGATTCCTGATGTTGTTAGGTGCGGTCAAGTCGGGTCTGATTCATAGCAACTCTCATAGGGTTTTAAATGGCTGATCGTTTTGGGACTGCTTCGGGAGCAGATTGCCATATCCTTTCCCTGCTTTTGTGGTGCTGGGGATTCAACCTGGATCCTCAGAGAATGCTGAGCAGCACTCTACCAACTAAGCTAAACCCAAGCCCAGATTCCTGAGAGTAGGTGTCCGACTCTTAGTGACCCTATGTACAACAGAAGAAACACTATTGTCGTGTTTCTCTACTATTCATGGGGCTTTTAATGGCTGATTGTTTTGGGGGGAGTGGGTTGCCAGGTTCTTCTCCCTAGCCTACAGTACCTGGTGTTCCCAGGCGATCTCCCATCCAAGTATTAACTAGGTCCGACCCTGTTTAGCTTCTGCGATCTGACAGGAGTGGACACCACAGTGGTACAGCTGCAGGCAGATTCCTGATGTTGTTGTTGTTAGGTGCCGTCAAGTCGTGTCCCGACTCATAGCGACCCTCATAGGGTTTTCAATGGCAGGTTGTTTCAGGATTATCTTGGGAGTGGGTTGCCACATTCTTCCCCCATTTTTGCAGTGCTGGGATTCGAACTTGGGACCTCAGAGCCTGCAGAGCGGCGCTCTATCAACTGAGCTAAATCCCAGCCCAGATTCCTGATAGAACAGGGTAAATAGATGGGGCATGAATTATGCGCCTTCTTTCCACATGCTATACTATGCTAGGTTGTCCTATTCAATCTGCTTTCTCTCCCTCTTGTTCATCTGCCTGCCTCCATTCTTGAGAACCCAGTGCCAAATTCAAGCCCTTTCTGAGATCACAGAGCTTAGAGTCTGTAGAGAGGGAATCTAGTTCACTCTTCCATTAACTTACTTTTTGACCCTGGAAAAATCACTTCTTTTCTATGGACCTCAGTTTCCACACCTGTAAAACAAAAGGACCAGACTGGAATAGTTCTAAGGCCCTCCTACCTCTATCCATTCTGCTGCAGGGGAAGACAAGGTGAGGGGCTGTACTTCATTCCTGCATGGCATCAAGGCCTGGGGTGGGCTGGGGATACTCTTTTCGTACTGAAATAGCCAGGTCCACAACTGAACAAGAATGAAACTCTTCTGACAGGGACTAGGAGAGGCTGGGAATTTGCAGGCTCTAGTTGGGCCTGGGAGGTTGAGGTTGTGCAGACATGAGGAACACACACACACTCACGCACGTGCACATGCACACACAGGCTCCTGCCCTCAGGACCAGGGCAGAGAGAAAATGATAGGGGCTGTTGGATGGAATTGGGGCCTGCTCTCTTGGGCTTGGAGGAAAGAGGTGAGCTAGATGCACCTCTTTCTGGCCCACATAAGGCCATACAGTTTGCCACCCTCCCTCTCTGTCAGTGTTGGGCTCACATGGAGCAGGCAGGCAAGGGAGGCTGGGAGAGATGGCAGCTGGAGGAGATGGAGGAGTCCCTTTCCCACATTCTCCAGGTCTTAGCCACTCTAACTCCCATGCCCTTGTTCATCCTTGCCTGTTTTCTGGGTCTGCCCAAGCATGGTTAAAGTCAGACTAGCCTGGCTCTGCCATTCTTGTCCTACCTGTTACCATGAACCAGGGTGACAGTTTTCTCTTCTATAAAGTAGGATAGCAATAATTCCATAAGGCTGTTGGGAGCAGTGAGATGTGCATGTATGTGTGGAGCAGAGGGCCGGCTCCTTGTCCTGGCTCAGCTGCTCCATCTCTTAGTTCCCCTCCCAGTACCAGGCAGAGCAGAAGCCCAGGGGCCAGGGCTGAAGCATGTGTAGGAGCCACAAGGGCATCCGGTCCCCAGCACGAGGTCCCTCGGTAACCTTCCCTTTCCTGTGGTGAATCACTGTTCACGGGCGCTAGGGACTCAGGAGTCCCCCGCTTGCCATAAACACTATCGTAGTCATAGAAACCAGGCCTCCCCTTCCTCTTTCGCTGATTGATTTCACCGCAACGCCTCCCACGCCGTGTCTGATTCCTAGATCTCAGCTTTTGACTCATTGGTTTATTTAAATGACTCTCGTTTCATATCCCCAAGAGAACGTCAGGCTCCTTACGACTCTTACGGTTTGCACCCTCAGACATTCAGGCGGGCCCCTTTCCTCAGCGGCCCCCACACCGTTCCCTGCCAAGTTTTCTGAGCACCTGGTAGTAAAACTTCTTTCCAGAAGAGGTGAGCCAGAGTGCGCCCCGGCTGCCTGGGGCCCCGGGCTTCCCTAGGGCTTCAGGAGCACATCTGTCCTGAGCCAGTTGAGACACCTCAAAGCTGGGGCTTGAGGAAAGCAAGGGCAAGGGAGGTGGCCACGAGAAGAGACCGGCGGGCGCTGGCGCCACCTGCTGGCGGGGGCCGGGGAGCAGCACCCCCCCCCCACTTTCTTACCAGCGGGCGTGCCCAGGCTAGCCCTGAGTGACAGGAGGCCCTGGCTGTGTGTCCTTCCAGGGGAGACATTTGTCCACACCATTTGTTCATTCATTCATTCATTCATTCATTCATTCACAAGTGCAAGTCCTTGTGGGACAAATAAAGCGAGGAATTTTTCCTATAGGGAAACCACAGGGGTCAGAGAGTAGAGCCCAGGGGCCTGTCCTGACCTGCAGTAGGGAGCAGGCCTTCCTAAAGAAGAGATCAAGTTGAGTCCTGAATAATGATAACCAACATTTATTAAGTACTTTCTGTGTACTAAACGCCAGTACTTTACATTCTTCTTCCCACTAATCGCACAACAATCCCATGAGGTAATTACTACCATTATCTTCATTTTATAGATGAGGAAAACAGGTTCAGAGATGCCAAGTAATTTGCAGAGGGTTCACAGGTAAGGCAGGCACCCTCTCACCTGCTGGCTCCTGTTTAAATAGCCAGTAAGAAAGGGAGAAGAAAGTGTGCTAGAGGCCTAGAAACCATGGGCCGTGTGGAAGGAGATGGAAAAGGAATGCCCAGCTGGGGAGGGAGGAGGGTACACACTTGTAGTCCCAGTTACTAGGGAGGCTGAGGCAGGAGGATCACAGGTTCAAGACCAGAGGCAGCCTGTGAGACTTAGTGGGACCCTTTCTCAAAATAAAAAATAAAAAAGTGGCTAAGGATATGGCTCAGTGGTAGAGCATTTTCCTAGCATGCAAGGGGCCCTGGGTTCAACCTCCAGTATTGAAAATAAAAAACAGCCAGGCGTGGTGAAGTGTGCCTGTAATCCCAGTGGCTCTGGAGGTGGAGGCAGGAGGATCACAAGTTCAAGACCAGAGGCAGTCTGTGTAACTTAGCGAGAACCTGTCTCAAAAAAAGTAAAAAAAATGGGCTGGGGGTACAGCTCAGTGGTACAGCACTTGCAAAGCATGCAAGCACGAGGCCCTGGGTTCAACCCCCCAGTACCGAAAATAAAATAAAATAAAATAAAAATAAAAATAAGAAAAGGAACAACCAGGGAGGTAGGAGAAACACAAGGGAGGGAATAAAGCATTCTAAGAGGAGGCAGGTACCAACAGGATCAGAGATCAGAAGTCAAACAAGATAAAATCTGCAACTGGATACTGCCTCTGCTCACAGGGAGCCCTAGGCAGTGTGGACAGGTGAGGCACAGAATACAAGAAGGCCAGAGGAGGTAGTCCCTCTGCAAAGGTCTGAACATCAGGACTTGGGCCAAGCAACAGAATACAAACAGTCTGTGAAGGCTGCCTACAGGAGGCATGTGCAGTTAACTATCTGGAAAGGCTTGCAAGTGCCTGTTAGGATACTGGCAATAAGGGGCATCAGCTCGCCTCTCCAGCTTCTGGGACTGCAGGCCAGAAATAATTGGAGGTCTTGGAGGAACAGCCTGATCTCTGATTCCTGGGCTCTTGGAGAAGCTGGAGAGGGACTAGTGCAAGAATGCTGGAACTAGAAGGTGCCTTGGACCCCATCTCTGGCTTGAGCCACTTCACCTGTGGCCTGTGGGGTGAGTTGGAAGGTGGCTTGGACCTGCGGATGGGAGCCCATTGCTCATACTGAAATCAGTCATGGTGAGAGAATTGACACCATGCAAACTGGCAATTGTCCATAAACCAGGTTTCCATTCCTGGTTATTAAACATTTACCAGCATACAAGTGTTCCACACTCTCTTGTCCTAACCTTACAGAAGAGGGAACTGAGACCCAAAGATGAAGAGAGACTTGTTTAGAATCATACAATCAATTTTTCCCTTACTCATTCAATTGATCTTTCACTCAAAAAAAAATTGTGTTGCCAGGCGCGGTGGCACACTCCTGTAATCCCAGCGGCTTGCGAGGCGGAGGCGGGAGGATCACAAGTTCAAGACCAGAGGCAGTCTGCATAACTTAGTGAGACCCTGTCTCAAAAAAAGTAAAAAAATGGGCTGGGGGGCGCAGCTCAGTGGTCCAGCACTTGCAGAGCATGTAAGCGCAGGGCCCTGGGTTCGACCCTAAGTACCACAAAAAAAAAAAAAAAAAAAAAAAAAAAAATTGTCCCTCCTCCCTGCTAGACTTTGAAGAGATCTATTCCCTATCCTGGGGCAGCTTTCAGTCTGGTGTAGCATGCAGAATATGGGAACTGATTTGAACACTGTGGCCCAAGTTCTCACAAAAAGGCAAACATTAGGTGTCACAGCAGCCTTGGGGGATGCACCTAACTCTGTCAGCATGGTGAGGAAGGCTTTTCAGAGGACATGACTCCTAAACTCAGGTCTGAAGGATGAGAGATAGCCAAACTGAGAGAGTACTAGGCAGAGGGGAAGCAGGTGCAAAGGCCTAGAGGGTGCAGAGGGTCTGGCAGGAGCCAGCAAGCAATGCACACCTCTCTGTGCAAGTCTCTTTTTACCAGAAGTGACCGAAGGGTACATGCTTAGAGGTCCCTTCTGAGTCATCAGCCAAAGTCATGTCAGTGAGTTAGCATCATGATTGCATTCCTGCTGTATGTGAGCTGCAGACTAGGTACCGGAGAGCAAAGGAAACCAGTGACAGTATATTCCAAGCCTCAAGCAGACAGCATCCCCTTGAAGGTCAGAGGGAGGACTGTGGGGGACCCAGTTGTGGGGTGGTGAAAGGAGCAGGGTGGGAATAGAAGATAGGTAGAAAAGCAGAGGAAGAAGTTGAATTTAGTAGAGTGTGTGTGCGTATGTGTGTGTGTGTGTGTATGTGTTCAAGAATATAAATGAACATGTGCAGCTTCCAAACAGCAAACATTTATTGAGTACCTACTGTGTGCCAGATGCTGGGATCATATGAGTAGACTAGATCCAGTCCCTGCCTTCAAGGAACGTCTGGTATATTGGAAAAACAGAAAAATGACCAGAGAATAGTGTAATGAATGGTAAGAGACATTCAAAAGTGACCAGGGGAGATTTCTGGGAGAAAATGACATCTAAGCTGAGTCATACAGCATGAAAAAATGCTATCCAGGTGAAGGGTAGAGAGGAGAAAGGGAAGAGCAGGATCAGTCTGACAGGTGTGCAGGGACCACAAAGGACACTACAACCACACTTAAGGTGTCTGAGTCTATGGAAGAATTAATGGGAAGGATACAGGCTTTCAAGCAGGAGGGTTTTATGATCAGACTTCTGTTTTGTTTGTTTTTTATTTTTTTCAGTGCTGGGAATTAAACCTAGAGTCTTATGCATACTAGACATGTGCTCTACCTCTGAATTATATCCCCAGTCCTTTTTGTTGTTGTTATTGTTTCATTTAGTTTGTTTTTGATTTTGAGACAAGGCCTCACTATGTACCCCAGGCTGTCCCCGAACTCATGATCATCCTGCCTAGCCTCCCAAGTGCTGGGATTACAGGTATGCACCACCATCTTCAGTACAGATTTTTTTTTAATAATCTCCCAGGCCATTGTGTGGAGAATGGATTGAAGAGGGAAGCAGAAGCAAGAATGCAGGCAGGGAGACCAGTTAGAGGCTACTGCAGGCAGGAGGTGATGGTGGTTTAGATAAGGACAGTAGCAGTAGGCAGGAAGTGGATGGATTTAGGAAATATTTTGAGATTTAATTGAGAGGATTTATTGATGGACTGAATGGGAGGAAGCAAAGGGAAAAGGAGGAGTCATAAGATGAGTCCAGATTTCCAGCTTGAGCAACCAGGTGGATGGTGATGTCATTTACCAGAAGTTTAAGAAACTAGGGGAGGAGCTGTTTTGGACTGTTGAGGGCAGAGCCAGAATTAAAAAGTCAGGGTTCTTAGTTCCCAAGCCAGCACCTGTTTTCCTTTCAGGGGCTGCTAAAGAAGGCATGAAGAATTCAAGACAGAGGAATAGGAATATAAGGAAGGAATAAGGCAGAAAGAAGGAAACAAACTAATAGCAACACTAGCTAACACAATGTCAGCACTGTGCCACATGCCTTAAATATGTCCAGTTAAATTCTTCTTCTTCTTCTTTCTTTTCTTTTTTGGGCAGTATTGGGGGTTGAACCCAGAACCTTGCATATGCTAAGCAAGCACTCTACCACTGAGCTGCACCCCATCCCCTTTTCTTATTTTTTATTTAAGACGAGGTCTCACTAAATTGCACAGGCTGCCTTTGGCCTTGAACTAGCGATCCTTCTGCCTCAACCTCTGGAATAGCTGGGATTACAGGTGTGTGCCGCAGTGCCCAGCTGTCCAGTTAAATTTTTAAAACATGGCCACCTCAAATTATCTAAATTATCCACCTCAAGCCCTTCTACCTCCATATTATTTATTTTTCTTTATGGTAATTATCACTTCCAGAAATGATATTATTTACTTATTTACTCTCTGCTTTTCCCTTCCCATAGAATATTGGCTCCATGAGAATATGGACAGTCATCTTGTACTATGGTGATCACCAGTGCCTAGAACAGTACCTGACACAGCAGATATTCAATATATACGTATCTGGATGAAAACTCTTAGGGAGATATTATTCCCTGTCAGACCCAGGCCAGTTGGACTCAAATGCCTGTTTCCTAACCCTTCCCCTCAACAATGTCTCCCAAGGACTCAGGAGCATGCTGGACATGAAGCCAGTATAAGCAGCTGGAGGGGACTCAGGATGACCCATGGGGATTTCCAGGGCTCAGCCATCTGGGTTTTCATTCTGAATCAGGAGCAGACTGGTAGCCTTATTGTCCTCCATGCGTTAGATGTCCCGCCAAAACCTGAGGGCGAGGTGGAGGCTTGACATGACACCTGAGGAGTGCAGGGCAGAACAGGCAGCCCTGGCTGAGCAGGGAAGCAACATCTAGTCTCCGCTCAGTGTAGAGCAGCTCCTGGTAACTGGCCTGCAGCGCCACCTGTTGGCTAAGATTCAAAGACACGTTTCTTTTAACCTGTCCTCTACTTCCCAAAGGTGGGTGAAAGCTGGCCATTTGCCTAAACAGAGAGCCTCCCCACTCACCTCTGACACCAACCTCCAGACACTCTTCCAATTATCTTCCTTAAAAAAAACCCTATTCATTCTTGAGGGACTCCATTAGATCCACCTCATCCAGGAAGCTTTCCCAAACTTCTCTAGTTTTAAGGATCACTCCCTACCTCTGTGGCTTTCAAGTGCTCACTGAGTGCCACTGTCTATCTTTGGGGTCCTAAGCTCTGGAGCCAGACAGCCCTGGTTTTTAACACTGAAGTCCCCACTTACCAGCTGTGTGACCTTGGCAAGTTACTTAGTCTCTCTGAGCCTTGGGTGCCTCATGGTAAGTTGTTGGTTGGTTGTTAGGTGCCGTCGAGTCGTGTCCGACTCATAGAGACCCTCATAGGGTTTTCAATGGCAGATTGTTTCAGGATCGCCTTGGGAGTGAGTTGCAACGTCCTTCTCCCATTTTTGGGGTGCTGGGAATCGAACTCGGGACCTCAAAGACTACAGAGCGGCGCTCTACCAACTGAGCTAAATCCCAGCCCTTCATGGTAAGTAGACACAGCAAATCCAGCTCCAAGGAGTTGTGAAGATTAAATGATATCAAGTCTTAAAAACGCCAAGAAAAAAAGCCTGCACCAAATAGACACTCAGGAAATGGCAAGTCCCGTCCAACTCTTCTCTCCGACTCCTCTTCCCTTTCCTGAAAAGGAAGCATGATAGAACAGAAGACACAAGGGAGTCATAGGACCCAGGTTCTCTGGGCCGCAGTCTCTTTTTCTGTAAAATGAGGCCATTGGATAATGGATGAAGTATTCATTCATTCCTTCACTTATTCATTCAACTTCCATTCCAGCTCTGAAATTCTATACATATTATATCCCTTAGCTCACCTATGCCAGATTATGCCTTGTATTCAGAATACCCTGCTAGTACCTACCTCAGCGCCTGGCACAGAGAGGGTGACAGAAAACTCCTCCTCTACAACCTACCACAGGCATGTTTACTACCTCCCCTCCCTGTCCCAAGGGAGCATGCGGCCCTGGCTGGTACCAGGTGCCCCTCCCCCACCCTCACCCAGCTGGAAACCAGAGCTGGCGCCACTGGATGAGGAATCTGGGGACCAACTGTCACAGCTCCAGTATCACCCGCCTCCTGGACGCCTGGGTCCAGCCCTGAGTCCCAGAGGGGCCCTGTCAGCCAGCTGTCTTGGGGAACCTGGGCTCCACCCCAGCCCCTTAGAGTGGCACTCTCAAGGGAAATCAGACAGAGCAGGGGACCTGGTAGGGGAAGTGCTAGGGTAGTCGCAGGGGAGGGGCAAAGATGTTTGTCTGTCCAGGTCCAAACCCCAGGCTGGGCCTGCAAAGCCCTTGGAGATCAGATAGATGCACTGCAACAGAGGATCTCATGACCCTCTCTCTCCTCCAATCCCTGTGGCCCTCCAAGTCCCAAAGATGGTTTGCCCTCACATTTGTCCTCTTTGGTCATGTTCTCTGGGTAATGCATGCTAGTTTCTATGTGCCTATGAGGATAGGGATCAAGTCCATATTTATTATGTTTGGTCTACAGAATTTTACTCAATATAATTTCATTAGTGGAAATTAATTAATGAACACATTCTGACAAGAGAGAGAAAACTAGCAGCACACTGAGCAGGAAGGATGATGATTACAGAGCCAGGTGAACTTCTCACAAGAAAGGGGTATTAAGAAAGAAAAATGGAAACCCCATAAAGCAAGGTTGTCTAACCTTTTGGCTTCCCTGGACTGCATGAAATAAAGAGGAATTGTCTTGAGGTACAAATAAATTATATAATATAGTTAGTGCATATATGTAATAAAGGGGGTCACAAAGAAAATAAATGCTAAAAAAAACTCATATGGAGCTGGGTGCAGTGGTGCATGCCTGTAATCCCAGCGACTTGGAAGGCAGAGGCAGGAGGAACTCAAGTTCAAGACCAGAGGCAGTTTGTATATTTTAGTGAGACCCTGTCTCAAAAAGTAAAAAAATGGGTTGGGGATGCAGCTCAGTGGTACAGCACTTGCAAAGCATGCAAGCATGAGGCCCTGGGTTCAACCCCCAGTACCGCAAACAACAACAACAACAACAACAAAAAAAAAAACCCACAAGATGTGAAAAGATTTTGTGGAGCCAGGCATGGTGGCGTACGCCTTTAATCCCAATGGCTTGGAAGGCTGAGACAGGAGAATCACAAGTTCGAGACCAGAGGCAGTTTGTGTAATTTGGTGAGACCCTGTCTCAAAAAAGTAAAAAAAAAAAAAAAAAAAAAATGGGCTGGAGGTGCAGCTCAGTGGTTCAGCACTTGCAAATCATGCAAGGCGAGGCCCTGGGTTCAACACCCAGTACTGGGGAAAAAAGAAAAAAAAAAAAAGATTTTGTGGAGCTGCATAACTAGCTGTCTCACAAGCTGCAGGTTGGACATAAATACCACTATAAGTCATGGGGCTGGGATTTGGCTCAGTGGGTAGAGCGCTGTGCTGCAGTCTCTGAGGTCCCGAGTTCAATTCCCAGCACCTCAAAAATGGGAGAAGGGCCTGGCAATCTACTCCCAAGGCAATCCCGAAACAGTCAGCCATTGAAAACCCTGTGACGGTCGCTATGAGTCGGATGCCGACTCGACGGCACCTAACAACAACAACATAAGTCATGGGGAAGAAGCTCAGCTAACTAAGACAAGTGGAGAAGGCATCCTGCAAGGAGCAGGGTGATAGGGGAGATAAAGTCTCTAAGGCCCCCCTGCTTGGTAGAGCAGCCTTGGTGGCACAGCCTTCTATGTGCCCCTCTCTCCCTAGGGCTCTGAGAATAGGGCTGGGAAGGAACAAGTGTTAGGTGTGTGTCTGTATCCCTTTGTACTTATTGTGTAGACAGCAATAATAGGTGCTTAGGATTGCTCACCCTGAAACAATCAACCATTGAAAGCCCTATGAGGGTCGATATGAGTTGGACCCACTTGAAGGCATCTAACAACAACAACAGGATTGCTCAGAGAGAAGGGACCCAACTCCACACAGGCAAGCACACGATCTAGATTTTCCATCACACTCCTGTCCTCCAGCCTCCATGGGAACTTCTCTGCACTGGGTCACTTTCCAGCCCTGAAGCCAGGACTGTGTGTCATGCACTCATGCATACATGTATGTGTGTGTATACACAATGCACAAACAGGAAACTCGACAGAGGTATGTGAGGCTAGGAGCTATGCTCAAGTGTGTAGGGGTGGGTGGAGGGAAGGAAAGAAGAGACAGAGAAAGACAGAGTTCACTGGTATTCCAGGGCTTAGCAGGAATTATTTTTGGAATTATTTGCTGTTTGTCTGGGATCATCTTATTTCAGCAAGTTGACCTAGAACTGACTTCAAGTGACACATGATGGGTCAGGATCTCTTCTAGTAGCTAGGACATCCTAGGAGCCCAATAAGAAGCGGTTGCCTGAATGAATGAATGAACATTAATTAATGAAGATCACTTCTGGCTAAAGTCAACTGTAAGGAGAGAACAACTGGGGCCAGAAAACTGACATTGATTGAAGACCTAAGAGGAGTCAGGCACTGTGCTAGGGACCTGGCATATTATTTCCATCTCAAGAAGTGAAGAAATTGAAGTTCAGCAGTAAATGACAGCCCAAGGTGGTAGAAGTAACAAGCAGCATGTTTAGCTTGAAGGGCCTGCCCCTTCCTCTTACACCAAGAAGCTTCAAAAATGCAATTACATTCAACATACCCTTACTGAGCCTCTTCTCTGGGCAGGCCTGTATTGTAGGCAATGGACAAACAGGATGGCGTACAATGATTAAGATGAAAGGGCTGGGGATGTAGCTTGGTGGTAGAGCCCTTTCCTAGAATGCATAAGGGGAGAAAGAGAGAGTGAGAGAAGGGGGGGGGGAGAGAGAGAAAGAGAGAGAGAGAGAGAGAGAGAGGCATTACTTAGTCCTCAAGGTCCTGAAGGAGAAAGATTCACCACCTATATACTTTTCTCTCATATGGCAGAAAGGGGAGGGGAGTTGTTTTAAGTAAGGCCTTCCGTTGTCACAGACACAATTCCAGATGGGCAGGCAAGCTTGGGGTCGGGGAGAGTCCATGGACAATAACCTAGCCTGGGTGGCATGACGGAACAGTGCAGGGGGATCTGACCAAAGGAGGCCAGAAGCCTCAGGGAGCAAGTGATGGAGTAAAAACCTTGTCCCCAAACCCAGCTCCTCAGGGTGCCCACCTTCAGGTTCTTCTGCACCTAGGCACTCCCACATGATCTGCAGGAACATGCTCCCCTATGCACCCCATGTCACACACCTAAGTGCCCTCCAAATGCCAGGTTCATATGTGCCCTCTCCTGCTTTGGAGGATATTTGTTGGAGTCACAGTGTGACCCTGAGTGCAGACATTAACACACTCAGAGAGCTGAGTCATCTTTGTTGGATCAGTGATGTGGGTCCAGCAGAGACCCCACCTAGTCCACTCCACTCTTCAGCCTGCTCTTTAGCGGTTCAGCAGCCATCCCCCTCCTCACTCACTCACATTTGTTTCTGCCCTTTGTTTTCCTCCCAGGGCCAGATCCCCAAGGCTTCTTTGGTCATTAACCTCCTGCTCTAATTGGCTTAGTGGGCAGGAAAGCAGAGGCCTGGCGAATTGAGGGTGGGTATCTGGGGGAAACCCCATTTTGGTGGGGACAGGAAAACTCAAGCCAGAGGGTGGCCCCTCAAAAATGCCTGCCACACGTTAAGTCCTAGGCAATTGTGTGCTATTTCTATTAATGTGCAAACCAGTCACCTAGTCCACAGGAAGAACTTTCCTCTAAGGAGAGCCCTAGGATCCCCGGTATCACAGTTCCTCCAATCCAGGTTCCTGGGACAAACAAAGGGACAGGAGTCAGAAAGA
Source organism: Pedetes capensis (assembly GCA_007922755.1). Taxonomy (NCBI): domain Eukaryota; kingdom Metazoa; phylum Chordata; class Mammalia; order Rodentia; family Pedetidae; genus Pedetes; species Pedetes capensis. The sequence goes on along the minus strand of VMDO01003412.1, from coordinate 90,604 downwards.
ACCCACTCTCCAGGACCAGGTCTCTCCAATTCTTCCTCTCCCACTCCTGTTCAGTAGCACCCAATCCCACAATAAGATTTGTTGTTAACCTAATGTTAAATCCTGGATACCCACGGGTGGTGGCAGGGGTGGGGGGGGGATAGGGAACACCCCTCTACAACTCCGGGGATTCCCAGGGTTCCTGGGGAAAGGTTCTCCTTTTCAGCTCTACCTAGAAAGGAGAAAGAGCCCTACCGTGGGCCAACCTCCAGTTCTTCCTGAGACTCCCAGCTCAGGGTCCTGCCCTCCCATTGGTGTGTAAATTCCCTCATTTCGCCGGGTGTGGTGGTGCACACCTGTAATCCCAGCGGCTCGGGAGGTGGAGGCAGGAGGATCGCAAGTTCAAGACCTGAGGCAGTCTGTGTAATTTACCGAAACCCTGTCTCAAGAAGTTCAAAAAAAAAAAAAAAAAAAAAAAAGGGCTGAGGGTGCA
>VMDO01003412.1:0-90032 GCA_007922755.1 Pedetes capensis | reverse complement strand
GTCTGCAAGGTTTCCCTGCCTCCAAGCAAGACTTTACCCCACAAAGTAGTTCTGATTTTCAGTTTCCAAGGCACTCCAGAAAAAAGACACCTTGTCACTGTGGCTCACTCATCCATTCTTATCAAACTTTTGGGAGGTACATCTTAGAATCTGACCTCAAGCCTTCAAACTGTAGTGCCATCTTTCTCTTGGAAAAGACTCAACTATAAAAAGAGTGACAAAAGAAATGCTAAACTGGGTGCTGCAGTATAAATCTGTAATCTCAGCGACTGGGGAGGCTGAAGCAGGAGGATCACAAGTTCAAGGCCAGAGGCAGCCTGGCAATTTAGCAAGATGTTGTCTCAAAAATAAATAAAAAATAAAAAGGGGGCCGGGAGTGCAGCTCAGTGGTGGAGCACTTGCCTAGCATGTGTAAGGACTGGGGCGGGGTGGGGGGGTGGGGTTGAAGATATGGGGTAGGAAAAGAAGACTATTATATTCCAACTTCCCCAAACTCTCCCTAAAAGTGTCCAGCTGTCCGATTTGAGCCTTAAAAACTTTCGCTCTCACCAAATTTCCAGTGCCAGAGGGGCTGAATTAATGGGTGTTCAGTGAGAGAGAGGTGGGTGAAGCAGAGTGGAATGACGATGAGCGCTGAGGAGCAAATCACCTCCAAAGCGTATTCGTGGACTAGGGCTGAAGGCAGCCAGGGTTCCCAGTCTATCTCGTTTTCCTCCCTCCTTCTGTCACACCTAAAGTTCAAGGCCCTCACCTCAAACTGTTGTCATGACACGCCTTTAAGGCTTTTCCTGCCTCCTCGCTCGCCGTTCACCTCTCATCTCCCTCCACGCCTAGTCTTCCTCACCCCGTCACTCCACAGCCCTCCCCGCCCCTTCTACGGATGAGAAGGATGCGAACCTACTCACCTTCCAGCCGGTTTTTCTGAGATCTCCGGGACCGGGGGAGTAGGGGTGTGAAGGAAGATGGCATGCTGCTGAGCGATAAGGGGACCCCATCCTTTCTCCAGGGGTCCAACCCCCAGCCCAGCACCCCTTCCTGGTCCCCACGAAGCGTGGAGTCCTGCTCTCCCCCCATCGCGGCTGCGGGCTTTGTCTGCTCTGCCGAGAACCTTTCTCCGCGGCAGGGAGACGGATCAACTCCGGGAGGGCGGGAGGGGGAGCGGAGAGCGAGCACAGCGGGAAGGGGGAAGCGAGGGAGGGAGAAAGCCGCAGTGACCTAGCGGGGGCTGCTCCCGTCCCAGCCCCCTCATTACCATAAGAAAGGACCCCCCCCCACCCGCCGCGCAGGGGAGGGAGCCGGCTCCGGAGCGGGGCGAACTGCTTTAGCCCTTTCCACACCCGTTCTGTTTCTGCACACTGGCCCCCTCTCCCCGTAATCTCAAAAAAATTAAAGACCCAGACTTCCATCCCACCCCTAGCTTTGCCTGGGAGCGGTGGGCAGAGACCGAAGGGCACAGCCCTATCCTCCACGGGTCAAAGAATTCGTCCCCGCGCCCGAGGGCGGGAAACTACAACTCCCGGCATGCCCCGGGCGCCCCCGGCGCGCCCCCCTCCCGTCAGTTCCATGCTGCTCCATCCAGTTCATTTAAAACAAAAGAGTTTGAGCGCTGGAAGGGGCTGGGCTCTATTGGGGGCCACTGAGCGCCGCTTCAGGACTGGGGCTCGGTGCAGAAGCCTAACGGGGGTGTCTGGACGGCGGAGGCTAGAGACTCCGGGTCCGAGGCGGGAGGGGTGGGGGCAGAGATCCCGCAGCCCCCCGCCCCCCGTCACCCCTGGAGAGGAGAGGAGATCTGCTTTCTTGGTTTTGCTTCTCTTTTCCCCCACCCCCACCCCGGGGGCTGGGGCGAGGGGAGTCGGGTTACAGGGTGCTTGGGGAGGGGGGCTTAGGAGGAGGGTCTATCTTTCTATCTCGCTTTCTTCCCCCCTCCCCAGTTCTTTGTTCCCCCCTCCCCACACACCCCCTCCCCTCCACTCCCCTCCCCTCCTCTCTCCTCTTTTCCCTTCCACCACCTCTCTCTCTCTCCCTCTCTCTCTCTCTCCCCCAGCTTTTGTTTCGCCATGCCTAGTCTAGTGGTATCTGGAATAATGGAAAGAAATGGGGGCTTTGGAGAACTAGGATGTTTCGGGGGAAGCGCTAAGGACCGAGGGCTGCTGGAAGACGAGCGCGCCCTTCAGCTGGCTCTCGATCAACTCTGCCTCCTGGGTTTGGGGGAGCCCCCCGCCCCCACGGCGGGCGAGGACGGGGGAGGTGGGGGGGGCGGCGCCCCAGCGCAGCCAGCCGCCCCCCCGCAGCCGGCCCCTCCGCCGCCGCCCGCGGCGCCCTCGGCCGCCCCGACAGCGGCCCCCGCGGCGCAGACGCCCCAGCCCCCCACTGCCCCCAAAGGGGCGAGCGACGCCAAGCTCTGCGCTCTCTACAAAGAGGCCGAGCTGCGCCTGAAGGGCAGCAGCAACACCACGGAGTGTGTACCCGTGCCCACCTCTGAGCACGTGGCCGAAATCGTGGGTCGGCAAGGTAAGCGGGCATCGGGACCACGGAGAGGGCTGGAGTGGGGGGCACCCTGTTCCCAGCGCGGAAAGTTCATTTCTTCCCTCTTTGCCCGCCCCTGGCTCTGTCCCTTCTCCACAAAGGGGGACCCGCCCCCTACCCTGATTTCAAAGTGCCACAAAGTTCCTTGCTATCCCTAGTCGGGACGGCTCTCCAGACCCTTCCTCCCCCAGGGCTCTGCCCGTAGACAAAGAAATATCCCCGAACTGGGAGAGGGGAATGGGAGGGGGAGCGGTCTCCCAATCCAGGGAGGCTGTCCGGAGGGGGTGTCCACTGCTAGAAAAACTGGCGGAATGTGCAGAGTTACTCAGAAGCCCCTACTCTGATATCCGCTTGTATGTTGGTGAGGGGCACCCCTGGGACCCCCAGCCGCCTGGAGTTACAGACTTTGGGGGAGACCTGGTCCATGAAGCCAGACTGAGTATCTGTCTCTTTGTTGGACTGAGTGTAGGAATGGAAGGGGGTGTGGCTCAGGGGAGGGTCCCAGTCTGGGGGAGAGGTGGTGAGGGAACCACTAGGAGGAGGGGGTCCTGTGGTCACCCCACACACCAAAGTTGGAGGATCTAGGAGGTTTTGGAAGGGGTGTCTCCAAGGAAGTAGTAGTTCTGGCGTGGACCTCTCCTCCCTCTCTGGCTTTTGTTCTGGGCTGCCATGGCCTGGGGCCAGCGGCCTGGAGAGAAGGTTCTCTGAGTGAACGAGTGGGACAGAGCAGAAGGGGGCATGAGGGTGAGGGTGAGAAACCTTCACCTGGAAATCTGGAGGAGGGTGTGTGTCCGGGTGAGTTGGGAGGGGGCGTAGAATTAATCCAGTGTAGTGTGTCTGATACCACACCCTCCTCAGCCCAGCATCCCTGGGTGGGTGGGGGTGTTGGTAAGGGTCCAAACTGAGCAGACGGGATCTTGGGGACCCTTCCCTCTCCCGGTTTCTTAAAGTGGGGGCGGGATTTGGAAATTGCACTGGGGCTGGGCTGAGGAGGTGTGGGGTGGGGGAGGAGCGGGGGAGGAGCTGTCCCACAGTGGGGAACAATAGAGGAGCTGCATTCCGGCCCGGAGTGAGGGAGGAGGTCGGCTTCCGCGGAGTAGGGAAGGCAGGCTGGGGGGCTACCTACTCCACATCCCATCTCATCCACCCTGAGTGTAGGGCCTGGGGGATTTTAAAGAGAGAGCAGAATGGAGGAGGGGAGGATGCCACTCCCCTGTGTGGCCCTCATCCCCCTGTGCTGGATCTCTTGAGATTTCTGATTTAGAAAGTTAGATTTCCTCTAGTTGTCAGACACTGGGGATCCCAAGCCTGGAATTGGGTGGGGCCACTAATCTTTACTTGGGTGTGGGGGTGGCCTTGGGAGCCCTGGGAATTTAATGGAGTCATTCTTTACTCTTATGCCTCTAAATCAGATGGGCCTGTCCCTCACAGAAGTAGGAGGATTTCTCTTTTTCAGAGAGAATATGCTACCCTTCTTTCCCTAAGTGTATGGAAGTCCTCCTTGTTGTCTGATCTGCCTCCTGCTGCATTCTTAGTGTTTCTGTTTGACCTCTAGGAAGGTGAGGATCAGTGGGTCTTCTCTTCAAGAGGCGTTTCTTCAGGGTTGCAGAACGCAGCATGAGGCCAACCCCCAGTTCTATACTACCAGGCCTCTAGCTTTTCTCTTGCTCATGCTCTCTCTCTCTCTTTTTCCTTTCATGGTACTGAGGGGTTGAACCCAGGGCTTCATGCATGCTTTGCAAGGGCTCTACCCCGGAGCTGTACCCCTAGCCCATTTTCTACTTTTTTTTTTTTTTTTTTTTTTTTTTTTGAGACAGGGTCATGCTAAGTTACACCTGCTGCCGCTGGTCTCAAACTCACAATACTCTTACCTCCACTTCCCCAGTCACTGGGATTATAGGCTTGTGCCCACTGTATCCAGTGGTTTTCTCCTTAGTCTTATGCCCTGGCCTGTCCTCCTCTCCCCAACCCCAACCCTCAAATATACCTAGCTCCCAGTAAGTTTATGGACCCAAAACTTAGAGCCAGAAGTCAGGTGCCCATCAGATGGCATGTAAGTTGAAGTGGCAGGAGAGGACAATTCATTGTTCTTTGAGCCTCACAAATAGAACAGTCGTGTACTGCTGTTAAAGCAGCAAGGATGTGCAATTGACAACAGGTAGGACTTCTTAACTGCTAAGAGGTCTGAAGACAAAGAGAATGGAGCAGATTTTCCTTCCTGATAATGTCTTGAAGATCTGCCCCCAACCCACCCTATTTCCCCATCCCCAATTGGCTAGGATTGGAGTAGATGCTATCTGGAGTGAAGGAAAGAGGAAAAAAATGAGCTCACTCAGGCCTGCATTTGGAAGGTTGGGGCAGAGTCAAAAAAGTAAAACTCCTCCTCTTTGGATAGGTAATAGGGTGGGGAGTAAGGTGATAGGGATAGTGAGTGAGATATACCTGGGGCCACATGTGAGCAGATGTGAGTTCTTGTGTGTATGAATGGGGCAAAAGTTGTGGGTGTGTATAGGAATGTATAGTTTGTGTGCTGGGGAGGATGGGGATGGAAGAAGGAAACACAGGGACCCCTGTGTGTGTATGGGGGGGGGTTATAAAAGCATATGTTGTGCTCGCTCCACAAGTTCTGTTCAGATAAATGCAAACTGCATCATGGTGGCTCTTAGATGTACGTACAAACACACACATGTGGCATGTGTGCTTGGGGAAAGGTATGAGTCTCCTGGGCTCTGTGAAGCTAGGAACAGGGAGGGGGAAGGTGGGGAAAATGGAGAGAGACTTGTTCAGTCATCAAGGTTTGCAGCCTTTGCTGATGAATAGCATCCCAGACTCCTTCACTTTTCTCTCTTCCCTTCTCCCTCTTTGTCTCTTTGTCTCGCATTTCTTCTTTCTCTTCCTGCCTCTCTCTCTCCAACCTCCCAGCTTTAACCTACTCCTCTTCCTAAGCAGGAGCGAGGGTCCAGAATGGCCTCTCCTTCCCCCCACCCCTCAGTCTCCAGCCCATTTTAGTTCTTGTGTTCCCAGGGGACAGATTGGGACGGTAGTGACATAGGTTGGGTGATACTCCTCAACACATGATTTTCTTTACATGATTTTCTTTATCTTCTTACTCTTCCTTTCTCCCTTGAAATTCTGATTCTCATATCCTCCCCACTCTCCCACACTGCACTAGTTGCTGAAAACTCCTTATGATTTTGGGATACAGTGTGACTACAGGATAGAAGTCATGGGGGGAGGTCACAGAGCAAATGGAAGTCAGTATCCTTGAGTCGGAGGACACTTTTAATGAATGGAGGTCACATGAGGAATAGATTATGGGATTACTGAGGGCATTGGGGTTTTGTGCAAAGATCAGTATTGGTGACAGATGGGGGCAGTCATAAGTGACTTGAAAGTTTGTGAATGGCCAAAGAAATGAGAGAACAGCAAATGTTTGAGGAGGAGTTTCAGTATAGACTTGAGCTTAGCATCTTGTCTGGAAGGGTCAGCCATTATGTGGGGGTTTGAAGGAGTGAATGATTTTGGAAGTTCCTGAATGGAACACAAGGGAACGTTGGTGTATTTTGAGATCTGTGGTTGATAGTGACATCAGGTAGATCTGAGATCCAATGAGTGGATTATTCAAGTTGGGTAGGCTGTGTGTGTGGTAGTGAAGATTTCTCTGGGCCTGCTGAAGGGTTCCTGGGAGGCTGTGTATCTGGGTAAGGATCAGGAGCTTACTGTTCCCCGCGCAAACCTCCTTGTCCTGTGAGTTTCCTTCTTTCTCTTTCCCACTCCATCCCAGGCTGCAAGATTAAGGCTCTAAGGGCCAAGACCAACACCTACATCAAAACGCCGGTGCGGGGTGAGGAGCCTGTGTTCATGGTGACAGGGCGGAGGGAAGATGTGGCTACAGCTCGGAGGGAAATCATATCAGCAGCTGAGCACTTCTCTATGATCCGCGCCTCCCGAAACAAGTCAGGCGCCGCCTTTGGAGTGGCCCCTGCTCTGCCGGGCCAGGTGACCATCCGTGTGCGAGTGCCCTATCGCGTGGTGGGACTGGTGGTGGGCCCCAAGGGGGCAACCATCAAGCGCATCCAGCAGCAGACCAACACGTACATTATTACTCCAAGCCGTGACCGCGACCCGGTGTTCGAGATCACTGGTGCCCCTGGCAACGTGGAACGTGCACGCGAGGAGATCGAGACACACATTGCAGTGCGCACAGGCAAGATCCTCGAGTACAACAATGAAAACGACTTCCTGGCGGGGAGCCCCGATGCCGCACTTGATAGCCGCTACTCGGACGCCTGGCGAGTGCACCCTCCCGGCTGCAAGCCCCTCTCCACCTTCCGGCAGAACAGCCTGGGCTGCATCGGCGAGTGCGGAGTGGACTCTGGCTTTGAGGCCCCGCGCCTGGGGGAGCAGGGTGGGGACTTTGGCTATGGCGGGTACCTGTTTCCGGGCTATGGCGTTGGCAAGCAGGACGTGTACTACGGCGTGGCTGAGACTAGCCCCCCGCTGTGGGCGGGCCAGGAGAATGCCACGCCCACCTCTGTGCTCTTCTCTTCAGCCTCCTCCTCGTCCTCATCTTCAGCCAAGGCCCGTGCTGGGCCGCCTGGCGCGCACCGCTCCCCTGCCACCTCGGCAGGGTCAGAGCTGACCGGACTCCCGAGGCGCCCGCCTGGAGAGCCGCTCCAGGGCTTCTCTAAACTTGGCGGGGGCGGCCTACGGAGCCCCGGAGGCGGGCGGGATTGCATGGTGTGTTTTGAGAGCGAAGTGACTGCAGCCCTAGTGCCCTGCGGACACAACCTTTTCTGCATGGAGTGTGCAGTACGCATCTGCGAGAGGACGGACCCGGAGTGTCCTGTCTGCCACATCACAGCCACGCAAGCCATCCGAATATTCTCCTAAACCCCCTGCCCTGTGTCTCCTGGGCCTGGTCCCCAGGGCCCCGCCCTGGATCTGTTTTCCACTAGGGCCTTTTGAAAATCAGTGATTTGCTGGGCAAGGTGCTTAGAGATATTCGTTCACTGGGGAGGGGAAAAGGGAGGCAGTGGTGGCTAGAGGGTGGGCCACTTTCAGAGCCTCTGGTTACCGGTCTTGGAAAGATTGGGAGGGGGCCAGACTGAAAATTTTACTAGAGTTACAACTCTGATACCTCAACACACCCTTAATCTGGAAAGCAGCTAAGAGAAACTTTTGTTTTGCCAGAGGTGGCCGTTAAGGCATCCTGACCCCCTCTGCCCTCCTCCCCAACTGTGTGTCATTCTACTCCTTCCTCTGTAGAAGGGATGGGGGTAAGGGAGAGGGAGAATTGCCATCTGTATTTAGAGGTGCTTTTTGCAATCCCCAGCCCTCTGGTCCTTACCTCTAACCTAACATGACCCTTATCCCTGCCACATCCTGTTTGGGAAACTGTTCCAGAATTTCCAACATTATAATAGAGTTGGGTTCCTATCAGAAGTCTGCATAGACCTTCTGGGGTGGGGTAGGGGAGAAACATGTCAATAAAGGACCCAGAACTCATCTGTCCCCAACCAACTGGGCTGGAGGAATCTAGAGGGAGGGGCTCCTCTGTGCTCCCTCTAAATTTTCCCTTCACTCTCTTCTCCCCATCTTTTCTTCCTCTGGATTCTCCCTTCTCTGTTTGTTTTTTTTCCTTTTCCTCCACCTTTTTTCTTTGCTTTCCGTGGGTGGCTGTCACTTGCAGCCCTGTCTTGCGCCTCTCTTTGCCTTTCTTCCCTTCTCTCTTCTCCCTCCTGCCAATTCCAGCCCAGCTTTGGGGATACCATCCCCATGGAGAGAAGTAGGGGGAAGAGCATTTTGATGGTCCCCCAGTTTCTCTTCAGGCTTTGGAAGGCCCTCTCCCTTACTCCTCCAAAGAAATAGCTTCAATTCTTGATGGAATGTATCCCCATCCTCTGACAATTTGAGGGGGGGAACCAATGCTGGGGTACATATGGGGTAAAACCCCCACCTTTATCATCTATGGGCATTATATTTAGGGAGCACTTCTTGGCCTGGATTTTCTGGCTAAGGGAAGGGACAGCCAGATGCAGGAAAGGGCCTGAGACAGGAAAAGGTTCTTCTCCCCTGCAATGGCCCACTCTTTGACCCCAGTCTGGACCTGACTGAACCATTATTGAATCCTTATTAGTGTGCAAATCATGAAATCTCTGACCCACCCACTGTGGTTGAGGAGAGAGGCCAGGTCTTCAGAAATGGGTCAGGCCAGGGCAAATCAGGATTGGGGTACAGCAGGGCCTGTTCTAAGAATCATGTATTGTGACAGACCTGGCACCCCCTTTGCTGCCTCCCTACTGCTCACTTGGGGCTGCCACCTTCCTCCCACTTTCCTGGTTCCGCTGGCCGGGCCAGGAGAGGTTGGGGGATGGGAGGCCCAGGGGGCCTACAAGAGATGCTTGTATATAATGGGGTGGGACTATTTGGAGTGATCTCTGAGCTTTCAGCTCAGGAGTCCCATTCTTCCTGGATGAGGAAGCTGTGCAGGGATGGAGGTGCAGAGGGGATTCCTCCCACTCCTGCCTGTTTTGAATTAACTCACCTCTCCTCAGCCTTCCCCTCCAGACCACCAGCCTGGGAGGGGAGAGGAAGGAGATCACAGCCCAGAAAACTGGCCTGTGGCAACTTCCCCCCCTTCCTGCCAATGTGAGCCATCCTGAGATGTCTGTACAATAGAAACCAAACCAAATGGGCACCCTCGGTTGCTGGGGGCGGGTGGGAGGGGGGTGGGAAGAAGGGATGTCTGTCTGTCGATCTCCCTCCCCCTCTCCACTCCTTACCCACAAAGGCAAAAGACTGTTATACTAGGGGGCTCAGCGGATCCAATCCCACCCTTACCAAGCGAGCCAAACCTAGAAACAAATGCAAAACAGAGTAAGCAACAAAACAGGAGAGAAAGCAAGAGCATGAGAGGGAACAAGATGGGCGGCCAACACCGAGGAGAGGAAACAAAAATAGCAAAAAAGAAAAAAAGAAAAAAAGAAAAAAAGCAGTTCTTTATAATTTAATATTCTATTTTAATAAAGGCGTTTATTACCGTATAAATGTAGCAAAGAACCTGGGCTAATATGAAAAAAAGACTTTTTATTAGGTAATTTATTATATGAAAAGGATATTTTATTTTATGATAAAGTGATCCTTAAAAAAATAAAAAAACTTTAGAAGGTTTAGAATATATGTAGGGAGAGAAGAAAAGTACATTTGTATTCAGAGTTAAATCTTAAAAAAAAAAGTGTTTTTAATATATGTTCGGGTTTACGTTCCTTTTTTCCCCCACTTTTTTTTGGGGAAGAATGTCATTTGCTTTTCTAGGGGGAGCATCCTGGGATGCATGGTGGAGAGAAGGGCTGGGGAAACCTGGTCTCTTCTGGGGAACCCACAAGTAGGTTGGATTTCACTTTATGGGTTTCTCTTCCCCTCTCCCCCTCCCCCTCAGGGGAGCTGGCAGAGCCAAACAAAGAAAGGGATTAACCAGAAAGGAAGAAGCTGTGGGACTAAGGACTGAGGATCCTGGGTGGTCCCCCCTTCCTCTGCCCTGTCCCAGGGGCAAGTGAGGAGGGGAAATCCAGAACTGAGGCCTAGCAGGCCTATGGGAACCCTCAGAGAGGTGTGAGATTTAAGAGAAATAGATTTTTTTTTAACCAAAAACAGAGAGAGAGAAGAAAGAAAAAGAAACCGAGGGGTTTAAAAGAAGAGAATACTACAAAATAATAATAATAATAATAATAATAATAATAATAATTCAAATTTATTTCATATAATCCTAGAGAAAGAAAAAGAATTACTAGTTACTTAGTAGATGATATTCAGATAGCTTAAAGTTTAGTAGCATTGAGGCCCCCTGGGTCCAGTAGAATGTATAAAAGTATGGAAAAGAAGAATAGAGGAGGGAAGTGGCTGAGTCCACCCTGAGCCGCCCCATCTTCAGGTATCAGGGTTGGAGCAGGTTGCTAGTTCAGATTGGGAAATTCCAGTCTGCTGGGATTGATTCTGAGAATCCTTGGGTTTTTAATTGTGGGATGAGTAGATGAGGGAATCAGTTCCCAGGGTCTTTGAAAGGATGCATGCTGATCATCTCAATCAGGTGGGCCTGGGCTCAGGCAGCAGAGGTGGCCAAGTACTTTGGGCTGTTTGCCCAGTGCCTGAGGGCCTGACCATCACTCTCTTGGGCAGCCCTTACTCCAAAGTAATCTGTCTTCTCCTGGGGTTCTCAGGGAGGATGGAGACTGCTCAGCTCCAGCCCTCCCAAGCCAGCTTCTCCCAGGTCTGAGGAAGTCCTTGAAGCGTAACCTCAATCCATTTCACCACACATTGATTCAAGAGCCTGGTAAGCCATTCCATGAATGCCACATGAAACATGCCCCCACCTTGGAGCTTCAAGAGTACTGAGGAAGTCAGTCTCCCACCCCTTTTCCCACCCAGCATTCTGCATACCTTTTCACTTCCAGGGCAGCAGTGGAAATAGCAATCTCCATAATTATTATTCTTTAAATTGTATGGTACTTTGCAGGTTTGCAAATAATTATCTCATAGAAGTTAGGTTCCAAGAAGGACTTCCTACTCAGGAGGGTGGAGTGGATACGTGGCCCTTGAAGGCCTGGGAGAATAGCCCCCAAGAGTACAGAGACAGGGCAAGGGCACAGGGACCTTGGGTGACCCCAGCCCTGACTTCCATCTATAAGTGTTCAGATAGGGTCACCGCGCATGTCCTGGCCCAGGTGCACTTTGCCGTCCTCACAGAAAATTGGGAGCCTGGCTTTTGCATTGTAAGAAATAAATGTTTTTTTAAGCACTTGCCTTATACCAGCTCCAGCTGGCAATCAGGCCCTTCCCTCTATCCAAGGGGGAGGAAAGGCCCTCTGGCTCTCCTGTTGGCAAGCAGCACCTGCTCCATAATACCAATCATTCTGCCATGCCCCTCCCTGACCCTAGGTCCCGAACACATCTCCCTCTCCCCCATTTTACTCTTCTTGCCCCACCTAGGGACAGATATCCCCCCTGCTCTTTTTGTCCTAAACCCCTCGCTAGTTTGGGATGGTAGCGTCTGGGATGGGGAGGGCTTCCCCTTGCCCACTCGAGGGTGCGGGTGGGGTAGGGTGGGTGGGTGGAGACGGCCCTGGGGCAGGGGGGATGGTCTCTCCACTGTAGAAAGTAGAGTAGGATTGTGGTCAGACTTAATTTGAGGCATCTAGTAAAAACACGTACAAATCCACCAAGGAAAAAGGTTTCAACAGTGAAATAAAGGCGGGAAATAAAACAGACCCATAAATAATCAAGTCAAAGTGATGTTGCACAAAATGCAGAGAAACCAATAAGGGGGAGGGTTAATGTATTAAATGTGCTATTAAAAACTTAATTTTATTAAAAGTATTATTACTTAAGGCTCTGTCTTTGTTTTTGGACAGTGTGTATAGTCCAGACTGGCCTGGAATTTTTTTTTTTTTTTTTTTTTTGTGGTACTGGGAGTTGAACCCAGAGCCTCGTGCCTGCATGCTTTGCAAGTGCTGGACCACTGAGCTGCGCCCCCAACCCATTTTTTTACTTTTTTGAGACAGGGTCTCCCTAAATTACACAGACTGCGTCTGGTCTCGAACTTGCGATCCTCCTGCCTCCGCCTCCCAAGCCGCTGGGATTACAGGCGTCTGCCACGGCGCCCTGCTTGGCCTGGAACTTTTTATGTAGCCCAGGCTAACCTCAAACTCACGATCCTCCTGCCTTAGCCTCTCAAGTGCTGTGATTATAGACATTCACCACCACACCAAGCAAGACTCTCATCTTGCTCTGTGTATCAGTCTGACAGTTCTGGAGTGAGTTGGGGGGTACTATATCCTGGGGCTCTCCCTGGTATAACTCAGCACTCTGCACATGATATGGAAGGTTGTGTCCAAAGTTCCCTGCCACCCTTGGGCACCCCTTTTGTCCCCAGCTCCCCACTGAAATCTCCAAGCTCGATCCTCTTCATTTATTTCCTTCTCTTGGAGATGAGTTCACAGTTCCTTCTACTCTGCCCTGCAGAACAGGATGGTGAGGTGAGATGACAGATCCTTGCCTGGACAGCCATCTCCTAGGCTCCATGGAGAACAGGTGGAGAGCGGGGGGACAATGACCTTCCCAACATACCCCACCAGCTTCATTCCCTCCCTGTTTGGAGACAGGAAGAAGATGGAGGACTCAGACCTTCCACCTCCAAGCCACAGAAACCCCTTCCCCAGCACTCCTGCAAGACTGGCCCGGATGCTCTTCTCCCTTGCATCTCTCCTAGCCTTGCATCTCTCCTAGCCTTCTCTCGCCCCTGGCATTGGAGTGACCTCAGTTCTTGGCACCAGGGCCCTGGGCACCAGATGGTGCCCGCTGATGGTTTCCTTTGTCTCGCCTTCCAGATACCCCTCCCCTCAACCCTGGCCTCCCTCCCCCACCTGCCCTGGGGGCTGGCAGAGGGGAGGGCGGACACCTCCCACCCCTTTGGCACTGTCCCCAGACCACAGAACTCCAGAGGCAGCTGGCCCTGGGGGGTAGTGGGTAGGATGGGGAGGACAAAGGAAGAGGGAGAAGGGGATCAGGGACTCAGAGGAGGAGGGATCGAAGTTGGAGGGGTGGCACAGACAAGGGGAAGAGGAAGAACAGACAGCAGGGAGGCAGCAGGATGGCCAGGCATTGATACAAAACAACTTTATTTGAGAGCCTTAGTCTGTGAGGGGGTGAACAAATGATAGAGATGTGTGTGGTGGGGCATGAAGACCCTAGGGCTCTGGGGATCTGTGAACAGGGAACCAAAGGGCAGGGAAAGGCCCTTCAGTCGTGGGGTGGCGGGTACCAGAAGTCCAGGGAGTGGACAGAGTTGGCCATGGCCAAGGTCAGAGGCTGATGCAACAGGCCCTTTTCTCCCCAGGGCCGGGTTCCTGCCCAGCCTGGGCACTGCCCAGGGTGATGGCATTGGTCCGGGTGCTATTCTGCCTCTGCTTGGACACTTTTGCAAAGATTTCTGAGAGGGCAAAGGGTAGTGATCAGGCCTAAAGGTTTAGCATCCATGCCCTGCTCCCCCCTGCACACCCATAACTGAATGCCCTTTCCAAGCACTGGGGGTGCCCACCCTAGCAGGAGTTATTGCTTGGAGGAAACAGAGTTTTAGCACAGGGATTCCATTTACTTACCTGGGCAAAGAAGGAACCAAGCCCCAGCCACCTGGGAAATGTGGCTTTTTGGTTCTTACCTAAGTTCCAGGCTGAGAAAGGGACCCTGGGGAGGGACTGAGGGGAACCAGGGAGTGGTGCCAATGGGTCTGGGCAGGCCAGGGGCCCCCAGTGGAATGGGAGTCTGCTAGGGTAAGGGTTGGGTATCTGCATTCCCCTGTTGACCCCAAAGCACAAGGATGGAAGAGGGTGCCAAATGGAAGCAGGCTCTAACCTTTGAGGACAGTCTCAAAGGCCAGTTCAACATTCGTGGAATCCAGGGCTGAGGTCTCAAGAAATAGCAGCCCATTGTTTTCTGCCAGGAAGGGAAACATATTAATTGTGAGGGTCAAAGGCAATAATAATGATAATCATAATTTAATGTCTTTGGTGTATATTTGCTGGGCTGGGGTTTAACTCAGTCGGTAGAGTGCTGCCCTGCTCTCTCTCTCTCTGAGGCCCTGGGTTTGATCTCCAGCACTGCATAAATGGGAGAAGGACATGGAAGCCCACTTTCAAAACAATTGCAAAAGAATCAGCCATTGAAAACCCTATGAATAGCAGAGAAGCACTGACATAGTACTGGGCATGGCACAGTGTTGGGGAGTGTTTTGTTCTGTTGTACATATGGTCACTGTGAGTCAGACCTGACTCAATGGCACCTAACAACAAAATGTACATTTGCTATGTGCTAAACTACAGCACAACCTATAAGATAGGTTCAGTTTGAAGTCTGAGACCCAGAACACAAAGAAAATGAAGAAAGAAATTGCTCCATGGCCCACATCTAATACCTTGCCAAGAGGAGATGAGAGACTGGGCTGTTGGGCTCAGGATCCTGTATCTTAAGCCATCATGTGCTACTGCTAAACCCAGAAAACTCCTGGGGAAAGTGCAACTGGAGAAGGTCAAGTGGAACCCACAAGGATCTTCGAGGATTTTGGGGTGGGACTGTCTTAAAAGCAACTATGACTGATTGCCAATGAGGACAATCTCAAGGTAAGTGGGGCCCATAGTGGGAGACACCAGATCCCAGAGGGGAAGAGTTGCAGATCCTAAGCAAAAGAGGATGGAGTACTATAGGGGGGAAGTCAACATAGAAGGCCCTGGGGGTGACAGCAGGAACTAGGGAGGCTGGAGCTGGGAGGGTATGGGCATGCTTGGAGGGGTCAGACTGGGTGAAGTTGGGCTCTCACCTGCAAACATGCGGGCCTCCTCAGTGGGCACCTCCCGAGCCTGGCTGAGATCGCTTTTGTTCCCCACGAGCATGACCACAATAGTGGCCTCAGCATGGTCATAGAGCTCCTTTAGCCAGCGTTCCACTACGGCATAGGTCTGGTGCTTGGTTAAGTCGAATACCAGGAGGGCGCCCACTGCTCCACGATAGTACCTGGGTGAGAGTCAGAAAAATGGGCAGAGACCAGACAGGAACATGGCTCTCAGAGCCTCTGCAGCTTCACCAGCCTGCTTCAAAACCCCCACTGGTCCCTGAAAGCCCCTCTGCTTCCTCAGTCCTTTGCCCAGACTTTAGCACCCACTACCTACCAACATTCATCTGGTCTTTGGTCAAGTGTGCCTCCTGGATGCTCCACCTCTGAGATCTTCCTCATGTGGCTCCTCAACCCAGTGCCTTCTTCTCTCTTGTGAGCAGTTTTTAGAACTAGCCAAATCCCCACCCCTTGCAGCAGTCCCTAGCTTGATTACCAAGGCATCATTGCAAGCATCTAGCCTCCTTCTGAAGGATCTGGAGTTGGAAGAGCCATCTTAAGACTGGTAGTGTTGCCACGGGTGGTGGCACACACCTGTAATCCCAGAGATTCAGGAACCTGAGGCAGGAGGATCGTGAGTTCAAGGCCAGAGGCAGCCTGTGTAATTTAGCCAGACCCTGTCTCAAATAAAAAGTAAAAAGATAGACTGGTGGGTTCAGCTCAGTGGTAGAGCACTTGCAAAGGTTGGATGAGCCTTGAGTTCAAACCCCCCATCCTGAAAAAAAAAATAAAAAAACTGGAGGTGTCTAATTATTCTCAATTTTGATGAATCAATTGAGGCTCATAGGAGGTCAAATGACTAAGAATGATGCACGTGTGCAGCCCTTATGATTATGTTTAACAGTAGCCCCTGCTTCCTGTTCCAGTCTCTGGCAAGTGCTGTCTCCCAACATACATGCTTCGTTGTTATTGTTAGGTGTTGTTGAGTCAGGTATGACTCATAACTACCCTCATAGGGTTTTCAGTGGCTGTTTAGGGATTGCTTTGGGAGTGGATTGCCATATCCTTCTCCCTTTTTTGCAGTGCTGGGGATCGAACCCTAGTCCTCAGAGAGTTTGGAGCAGCACTCTACCAACTATGCTAAACCCCTGCCCTTAAACATGCATAGACCATCTTTTACACACTTGGGCCTGATTTTGCCTGGGAGACACTTTGGATATAGTGTCAGGAGACCTAATTTTCCATATGTCTCCTGAGATTTTATAAAAGTCGTGCTGCACATCCAGCCCTTGACATTTGTGGTTAGATGGATAGTGCCAAGTGCAGAGCACTACGCCAAAGGGAGGGGGCACTCTCAGTCTGTGCAGCCAGCCTCATCCTAGCTCTACCCTGATTTCACTTTGCTTGTATTTAAACAGGGACTGATTATAACACCTTACTTCTGTGGTACTTTAAGAGTTATATCAAATGCCAGGTAGGGAGGCCGAGACAGGAAAGTCAATGGAGTACAATGCCAGCTTCATCTACATGGTGAGTTCCAGGCCAGCCTGGGCTACCCTATGAGACCCTATTTCAAAAAACCAAAATAGTGGTGCGCATCTATAATCCTAGCGACATGGGAGGCGGAGGCAGAAGTGCAAGTTTGAGACCAGAGGCAGTCTGTGTAATTTAGTGAGACCCTGTCTCAAAAAAATAAAGTAATAAAATAAAATAAAATGCCAGGTATAAAGAGCTTTGTAACTTCCTGGGCACCTGACAAAGGTTTTGTGAGTGGTGGCAATGATTCTTGTTTTTATTCCTGCTAGTTTGTATCAGGGGCTGAGGTTTAGCTCAGTTGGTAGAGAGCTGCGCTGCACTCCCTGCGGCCCTTGGCTCAATCCCCAGCACTGCAAAAATGGGAGAAGGACCTGGCAATCCACTCCCAAAGCAATCCGGAAACAATTAGCCATTGAAAACCCTATGAGAGTCGCTATGAGTCCCATCTGACTCACAACAGTCTGTATCATGACATACTGTCTTTCGCTGTTTGCTGTTCTCAGTACTTGTGTCTCCTGTGATCTCCCCAGGGATCACACTGCTGCGTCCTCTGTCTCTCCCACCAGCTCTCCTCCAGAGGTGTTTCCTAACTTCCTAGGACTCCCATAACCCACTGGATCCCCAGGCCTGGACTCACGCAGAGGTGATGGCTCGGTATCGCTCCAGGCCAGCTGTGTCCCAGATCTGTGCCTTCACAGCAGCGGTGCCCAGCATTACCGTGCGAGTGGAGAACTCAACCCCGATGGTGGTGCGACTGTCATGGCTGAACTCATTGCGCGTGAATCGAGACAGCAGATTGGTTTTACCCACGCCTGACTCGCCAATCAGCACCACTGAAGGAGTGGAGAGATAAGGGCTGAGCACATGAACGGCAGCTCCACGCCTGCCTGAGGTGGAAGGGTCTGTCCAGCAGAAAAGGGGAATTGAACTCAGAAAACTGAGGTGGGAGCTGGCTGTCCTGGCAGAGACTGGGGTGGGCACTCCTGTGTCATGCATCTGTCCTGGGGGTCTACAGGGTCAGGAGTACAAAACAAACAAAGGAGCTGCAAGGATTATAGGCTTGCTCTGTTGAGCAGTGGTCACAGAACCAG
The DNA here is from genome assembly GCA_007922755.1 of Pedetes capensis. NCBI lineage: Eukaryota > Metazoa > Chordata > Mammalia > Rodentia > Pedetidae > Pedetes > Pedetes capensis. The sequence continues at coordinate 72,497 of VMDO01003412.1, read as the reverse complement.
CCTGTGTTGCTGGGGACACAGTGATGTCTGGGGGCAGTTTATGGGTGTCAGGTGGAGAAGTTACTGAGGTGTGTGAGTCCCAACAGGAGTGGCAGGAGGGGCGTGTGCGGTGTACATTTCTGGACTAGGAAGGGTAAGAACACTGTGCATGCCTCTCTCTATATGATCTGGGAGGACAAGTGGGAGGTTTGGTATGTGAATTTGCATGGGGAACAGAGGTGTGAACATGTGAACAGGTTTGGGTAAGGAGAAAGTTTGGCAGGTGACTTCTGTGGGTGAGAGGAAGGTGGAGGTGCATGTGCCCTTGTGTGTGTGTGTGTGTGTGTGTGTGTGTGTGTGTGTGTGTGTTTGCACATGCACATGAAAGAAAGAGCTGGAAATAGCCTGAATGTGGTGTGGGTGTGGGTGTGTACACATGCACATGTTTCTGCCTCTCCACTACTAGGAACCTCATCTCCATTTCAGGGTAAGGACTCTGGAGTCAGACAGACGAGTTTAAGTATACTGGCTTTGTGGCCTTTCTGGCTACTTAACCTCTAAGCCTTAACTCTCTAACCTATAAAATGGAGATACCAATAGTTAACATTTATTGAGTGCTTACTAAGTGCCAGGCACCATCCTAAAAGCTTTAGGCATATTAATTTAATCCTCACAATGTCCTGCTATAAATGCCATTATTATTATTCCCATTTTTATAGACAAGGAAGGCACTTGGGAAGTCAAATGACTTGCTCAAGATAACACAGTGTGGTAAACACAGAGATGTACTGCCCAGATCCACCTTTGTGGAAGAACTTGCCTACCCTTAACACACACATGCAGGGAACACAGGCAGCGACAGCCTCTGGATGTCAGCAATTTCCACTGCTGCCTCTGGTGCACACAGCACATGGCAGTGCCACTGGAAGCTATGCTTTTCCTAGGCAGCCCCATGCAGTGCCCAAGCAAGAGGAAGCTACCATAGAGCTACCCAGGCTTGGCCCAGAGCCTTCGCAGAGCCTTCGCGGAATCTGCGTTGCAGGTGATTTCCCCTGTGCCCAGTCCTGTTTCCTCCCCATCACTTTTGCACCTGTTTGTCCATAATCATCAACATTGAACTTCCCAGTGTCCAATTCTGGAGGTCCCACCTGCACTAACTTACTTGTAAGTGGCAGAGCTGAGATCTGAACTTGGTCTGGCTCCTGGCCATAATGCTGTACTGCCTCTTGAAATGAAAGAAAACTTTTGGGGGATGTTATGGTGATTAATGAGATAGTGCCCAGGATCTAGTCATGGCTCAATAAACAGTAATAACTAGTAGTACTGTTGCCCCCAGACTACTGGCAAGCCTTACCCTGTGTCTCCTTCCTGGGAAAGATGCCAGGAATACAGGTTCCCCAGCTCAAGATAGGGTAGGGCTGAGGCTGGGAGAGGCAGTGGGGTGGGGTGGCTGGCAAGGGAAGGAGGGCACTACCAGTCCATCCTGCCCTCCAGGAGGTTTGGAGGTGGGGTTAAGGAACCATAGTGGAACCAAATACAGGGGCTGATATCTAAAGACGTGCCCACTTACAGGGACAGCCAAATTAAACCCAGTGCCTGGTATCCAGATCCAAGGAATGTGCCAAGGGAGAGGCAGACAAGGCTTGAGCCCCGTGGGTCCCGTGGATTCTATCAGATCCTACTCCAAATTCATTACATCGTCCCCATTTCTTCCCTATATATTATTTGCCCAGCTCAGTAGTGAATAGGTCTTTCCTTTCCTACACACCTGCCCAGAGAGATGGCTTTTTTCCTCTTAAGTCTCTGCTTTTTCCCTCTCTACCCAGAATAGACATCTTTTCTGAAGTCTAACTTCTACCTATTGTGCTGCAGTGGCTGACTATTCCTAGGGATTTGGGTTTCTATTAGGAAGAAGGCAGGGGAGCCTAATTCAAGCAGGGGAATCTAACTTAGCAATATAAAGGAGTGATCAGCATCTTTATTTACAACAGTGGAGCTTCTTGGCAACTCCAGGACTTTCGTGCCTGTAACCATACCCTCCCTAACTCCCTATAGCTTCCTTTCTTAGGTGGAGGGACTGACAGGTGCTAGGGATTCCTGGTAAGACATAAAAAGCTGGAGGTGGCCCTCTCTATCTCTGTCTCTTTCTGGTCTCTCTCAAGCTTCCTCCCTCTTCAGGTACCCCAACTTACCTTTGAAGACAAAGTTATAATCTTCCTCAATTCCATTCCCCATGTTGGCTAGGCATGGAGTGTGCAGGTAGATGTCTTTAGGGGCAGAGGTCACAAGTCTGGGTGTTGGCTCAATGCCCTCAACCCTCAGCTCTTAAGAGACGTGGCCCCACTTCTCCTCTCATTGAGGGCAAGGAGACTTCTGCAGGCAGAGGGACTGAGGGCGACTCAAGGCCAGGCAGGGCCTATGGAGGCTCAGCTCTGGCAGGTGGGGGTGCTGTATGGAAACTGAGAGGACGGAAGCTGAGAACAGGAAGAGCGAGTGGCTAGGGACTTGGGGCCCAGGTGGGTGGAGAGATGATGACGTCAGACAGGTTAGACAGGTTGGGTGTCTGCTCTTAGCCTGGGCACTTACAAGCGGGAAAGCCTGCTCCAAGGGGTGACAGTAGGCAAAACTAGGGGGGACTAGACCTTAAATGAGAGCCTGCTGAGGGCTAAGGGCACATTGCTTGGCTCCCGGATCCAAGTTGGGGGCAGGGCGGTGCACCAGTCAGCGAGATATAGTCCTTCATGGAGCAGGAATCCACTTGGCCTCCTGCTTTTCCTCCAGAGGCTCTGGTAGGGGGCACACTGAGGGCCCAAGAGGAGGGGCTGTTGGGGCAAGGGGCAAGGGATGGATGCCAGTCACCCTGCTGTGGTGCAGAACTGCGGGTGCTGTGTCTTGGCCTTAGTGGCTTCTGACCCTCCCTAACAGCCCAGGGCTGGGGATGGGCAGCGTTTCTCACACTGGGTGGGGCTGACACTCACAGCCTACCCACTTGCCTAGATGGGTCCTTTCCTGTGGCATTGGGGCAAAAGGCTGGTAGTTCCCTACCCGGACCTGCTCTAAGGACACTGAGTGAGGGAGACATGGGGCAGAATGAGCCAGATGCAGCGTAGGCAGGAGCTGGAGATTCTCCCAAAGCCTAGAAGGGAGGATGCTGAACTCCCAGGGTTCTCTGTTCTCTTCATCCAACATGACCGGGCCTATGCTCCTCTGAGCTCACTCCCAAGGCTTTGCCAACCAGGGGGGGAAGACTCTGCTGTGAGTGGTAGGGGCTAGGTAGGGCCACACTACCAGAGAGAACAAGGGAGCTGGGGCAGTATTGCCAAGAACCACTGGGTCTGGGAGGTCATAGTGAAAGGGTGAGTAGAAATCCACCCTTGCAGAACAGGAGTCCTCTAAGCCATCTCTACTTCTTCCCATGTCCTCTCATTTCTCTCACCCAAGAAAGTAGCCAAGACACAAGGCAGGAGCTGAAATTTATTTTGGAAAAGACAAGAGTCCCACTTTCCCCTCATAGTCCCAGGTTTTCCCAGGGGCCCTGCCCCTCCAAATGATCATCTTTCTTTTCTGACCCTGGCTTCTAGCAGTCCATTAGGATGCTGCTACTTGAGTGAGTGGCTCCTCCAGGTACTGCACCAATGCCTGGGCCTACAAAAGGGAGAGCATAAATCAGTTCACATGGCTTGCCACTAGACGGATCCCAAATCCAGGTCTGTTCCCCACTCCACACTGAGCAACCAACGAGCCCCAGCTGCTCTTGAGAGTCTGTCCACGCCAGACATGAGCTAAAGAGATGGAATTCTAGAAAGAGAGTGCAGATGGGATTGAGCACAATGACAGAGCACAAAGGCTGGGCCTGAGGTGGTGGAGGGAGAGGCATATACATACATACTTTGGCCTTGAGCATCCCGAAGCCCACAGTCTCCTTGGCATACATACACAGCAGAAGGTTGGCCACTCGGGTGATGGCTACACGGCCCTCCTGGTGGGGGTGATAGGATGGGATGGGATGATCTGCTTGACACCATTAGTGTCCTCCTTTCCCCAGCAGCTCCAATGGCCCCATAGACACTGTATCTTCCTATGTCCTGGGGATAGCAGGAGGTTCAACTGGGAAGCTCTGGCCACTGCCTGGGTGTGGAGTTCTGAGTCTCAGTTCCAAGCTCAATACAGACACCTAACTAACCAAGTGACCCTGAGAAACTCAGTCTCCCAGAACTCAGTTTCTCTTCCTGTAAGCCCTAACTCACCCTAGTAGGTATGGGTGCTAAAATACACATGAAAGGTTTTTTTAATCTGCCAAGAGTCATCCAAACAGGAGTTATTATTATGGGCTCACCCCAAAGACACTGACAGAGCTTGGGAGCAGTAACACAACTTGTATTTCTCCTCTTTATCCATGGTACTGTTTTTCAAACTACAGGAGATCAATTAAAAGGGTTGATCAGCATTTTTTTTCAGTACTGGGGGCTGAATCCAGGGCCTCACACATATTTTGCAAACATTCTACCACTGAGCTACACCTCAGCCCCTTTTTTATTTTTTATCTTGAGATAAGATCTCCCTAAGTTAGCTGGCTGCATCTGGCCTTGAACTTGCAATCCTCCTGCCTCCACCCCCTGAGTTGTTGGGTTTATAGATGTGTGCCACTGCGCCCAGCCTAATCAGCATTTTTTTAAAACTAAAAGAAAAAATAAAATGCATGCACTGCATGTAGTAAGGGAGGTACATGAAAGTTTTTGTTTTGGTGTATGTATAATATATTAGACTAGGCTCTGACTTAAAATGTATTTCTTATGGCTGAGTTATAGTTAAGACATTTGAAGCTATTGCCCTATTTTACCAGCTCTACACCCTATGTGTTGGGCCTGTTAATGGAACCTAACAACAGCACCACAACAGACCAGAAATCCAGTAGGAGTCATCTGTTGAACCTAAATGGCATTGGTTGGGCAGAAGATGGGGAAAAAGTAGGCAGCGTGAGTTACAGTGATCTTTCTTGGAGAGTTCACCCTTTGCACCCATTCAATTTGGTTCTATACACATTTACTAGGTATCCACTGAGTGATGGTAACAAGGTACTGTACTCCATGCCTCTCTGGCCTCATCTCCTACTAGCCTCCACCATTCTTATGACACTCCATCCATACAAACCTTGTTGATCTTTGACCAGGCATCACTCTGGTCCAGGGCCTTTGCACTTGCTGTTTTGTCAGAAATGTTTTTCCTCCTTCCTTCACTCAGATCTTTAATCAAATGTCACCTTTTTGGTGAGATTGTCCCTGACACATGGCCCTGTTCCACTCTCATTTCTCTGCTTCTTCTCCATTGCATTTTCAATATCTAATGTACTATATGTTTTACTTCTTTTAGAATACTATAGGGGTCTAAATACTTGTTGACTGAACAGATATAGAGATGAACAAGACAGTCCCTGTTCAGTCTATGGTCCACTTTCCCTTTCTGGACTTCATTTCATTTCTTTGTAAACTGAAGGGATTGGACTAGGGTCTAGAGAGTCTGCCATGGTTCTGTGAGTCAGTAAAAATGAGATGACAACTCCTTGTGTTTGGCTATCACTCTATATGTTCATCCTTTCATTTATTCTTCACAACACCCTGTGAAGGGAGGAGGAGTGAGAAATTGTTTCCTCCTTAGAGAAGAGGTAAGGAAGCTCAGAGAGGTTAAGTGACTTACTCAAGATTCCACAGCTGACAAGTGGATGGCTGGGACCAGAACCCAAATCAGACCTCAGGTCCAGGGCTCCTTCCTCACCACCACTTGATGCTTAAGGTCCTGCCTATTACATGTGCTGCTGCAGACCAACTCTTGGTAATCTTCTGGAGATCCTGTCCCCACCCTTCCAACCATTCAGGATGGGGGCCAGGTTGCCCCTTTAAGTCCCCTTGGGAAGCAGAGGAAGTCTAACTTCCTTTTCCATACCATGCAGTCCATGAGGATGAATTTGAGATTGTCTTCATTAAACGCTTGGTTCCCGTTTCGGTCGTAGGCAGCCCAAATGTTACTGGCGATTGCCGCAGTGACCCGGGCGTCGGTGTCCCCGTAACCCGAGTAGGCCAGCAAGGATCCCTCGTTATTCAGTAGCCTGGCGAGAGGTGGGGAGGGATATCAACATACTCAGGGAGAAGGGTGAAACGCCTGGGTTCCTATCCCAACTCCCGCTCCCGGCTCTTCTAGGAAGCAAGTATGTGGGTTGCGTGTGACATGGAATGTATCCAAAGCACCCAGCAGGCCAGTGGCTTCCCTTTCCAAGAGGGGCTCTCACGGCTGGTTCCCCCAGCAGCTGCCAGCCTCTGTGGCCTCCTCCCTACGGGGCGATCCTTCCCCACCTCCCTCAGGCAGCCGCGCACTGCCCCACTCCAGCGCTCGCTGCTCGGATCCTCGGTGCACACTCACAGGGTGCTTTGGACTCCTCCAGTGTTGGCTTGGCTTAGCACCTGTGTCAAAGCCTTGGGGCGCAGCATGCCTGCGGCTCCTACACCTGGGATCCTGCACCCAGATCGCCCGAGTTGCCTCCTGCTGGTCTCACGCTGCCGCTTCCCGTAGCCCAGCTGCCCCGCTTCGCCTTGCCCTGGGAGTTGTAGTCTCCGGGCCTGGCCATCGAAGCTCTGACTCAACCCCGCCCCGCGCTGGGGGCGCTGGGAATTGTAGTTCCTTGTGGCATCGCGAGGCATCCTGGGAACTATAGTTCGCCTTTCCAGTCTGACCACGAGGCTATGGGGGAAAAGAGCGGGAGTGAAAGGACTGTGGCAGTATCGAAAGAATTTTTAACCCCTTCGGGGAGCGAGAGTCAACATGTCCGCTAGGCCGTTCACTACTCAATAATAATAAAGAGCTATGTAATAGGCAGACCTTTAGTTACTTTTCAAAGCAGGTTTCTACGTTATGCACAATTCTGTAAGAAGAGGTGAGAGGTACTATTATCTTTAGGAAACCAAGACTCAGGCCACGTTTGCAAAACCCAGGTCTCTGGAGCCGTACTTAATTGACCATTCAGGCCACGGCCTGCGGAGGAACAGGCTCAATCCTGGAGAGGTCTTTTTGGATGTCCAATGGTAGGAAAATCAATCTCGGCGTCAGAGAGGCCCAGGCCTGGAAGAAAGACCAAGTTATCATAGGGAACGGAGATAAAGCGGAGACACAGAAAGTCCTTTGTCCCGGAGCGGGAGTTATCCGCGGAGGGGCGGGGGCGGCTCCGGGCCGGAGAGACAGCTGCAAGGCCCGGCTGGCTGAGACGCTGCGTGGTCTCCCGCCCCGAGCCGACTTCGCCCGGAAGGGCGCGCCCCGCCCCTGCCCTAGCCCCTCTAGGGTCACCGCCCCGCGCGGCACTGTCCGGCTGCCAGACCCGGGGCTCGGCCCTCGGTGGACCCCGCTGCAGTGGCCCCCCCAGTCCGCCCGGGGCGCTGTGGCTGCGGCTAGTCCGGAGGGGGCGGCGAAGCCTTGGGGAGGGGAGAAGAGGGGAGCGGAGGAAAAGGGGGAGTTGGAGGCATCGGAGCCGCGCCGGGCCGGCCGGGCGGGCGGGCGGGGAGGAGGAGGAGCTGGGCGGGCTGGCGGGCGGCCGGGTGGCGGCGGCGGCATGGCGGAGCCGAGCGGGGCCGAGACGAGGCCCCCCATTCGGGTCACCGTCAAGACCCCCAAGGACAAGGAGGAAATTGTGATCTGCGATCGAGCCTCGGTCAAGGAGGTAGTACGGCAGGCGCGGGGGGGGGGGGACGGGGAGGAGAGCGGATGAAGGGTCAGCGAAGAAATGGGGGCCCTCAGTGACGGCCTGGCGTCCGAGTCTGCCCCCGACAGGAGGGCGGGGGCCAGCAAGGACTCGGAGGAACGAAAGAGGAGAAGCGGGTAGGGGGCGCCCTGCGAGGGCAGGTCAGGGGGAGCGTGGCGCGGGTTGGGGGCGCAGGTTTGGCTGTGTGGCCAGGGCTGGGGGCGTGGTGGAGTGTGAGGAAGGTACACCTTGCACGCGGACGGGAGAAGGACCCTGGGCTTGAGGGGAGTGTTCACCGGGTTAGAGGTCAGGGTTCGAGGCGCCGAGGCAGAGTGGGGCCTGAGCAAGGTGCTGAACCAGGAAAACGCGCGCGTGCGTGCGCGCGCGCGAGGGGCAGAAGGAGAGCCGGGCGCCTGCTATGTGCCCCAGAGAACGCCTGGCATTCGCTGAGCGCCCGGACGGTGGAGGAACATTTCCCTCTGCCCAGATCCTTCCTACTCTCAAATCGAAGTGGTTACATTTGGTTCTTGGCTCTTCAGGGATTTACAGAGCGCAGTAGGTGCTCAATAAAATTGTGTTGAATGAGGGTCTGTTGCCTGGGTTGCCAATGCTTGTGGCTGCTCCAGAATTTCACATAGGCGGGGCTTAACATCCTTCCTCTGGTTAGAAGAGAGGGACCTGGAAGCTGATTTTGCTTAGCAAGTACACTGTTTATGCTTAGAGTATGTGTTTTGTTTTGGACAGGCTGATAGAATTTGGAGTGTAATTCTCCCTAAGATAGCCCTTGGTGCCCTCACTGCTCCCCACTACCATATAAAAATGACTAAAGCTGGGAATCTAGTGTTCCCTGCAAAGCTGAATTTGAAAGCAGCCCTAGTTGAGAGACTGTGTATCTGGTTAAGAGCCTGGGCATTGGTGTCAAGACCTCAGTTCCAGTCTTCTCAGGACAAATTACCTAACCTCCCTGATTCTCAGTTTTCTCATCTTTAAAATGGAGCTAATACACTAGATGCTAATTCATGAATAGTTAGTGTTCAATAAATGGGATCTATTTGTTATAATTGTTATGAGAAAGCTAGGAATAAAAAGCAGGAAGATCCAGAGGCTGAGGCGGGAGGGTGGTGAGCTCAAGGCCAGGCTGAGCTATATAGTGAGATCTTACCTAAATTAAAAAAAAAAAAAAAAAAGGCAAATGGAAACTGGGAGTCAAAGAAGAGGAGGCTGAAAGGGGACAGAGCCTAGATCGAAAGCTGTTTGAAGGAGCTGGGATGAGAGGGCTTCTCAGATAGTTGTTTCACAGGGGACTGAGAGGAAAGTCTAAAGCTAGGGTGGCAGATAGCAGCAGGGGCTTTCTGGGGTAGGAGACTCTGGGATGGAGCAGAGAGAATAGTCTTTTGCTGGTCTCTCTCCTTGATTTAAAAGGGAGATGCTTATTGCAGCTGGAGGGAAGGAGGTGAGACTGTAGATAGGACTTGCCAGGAGTTCAGGTTAGAGAAAGGGAATGCAGACAGCCCCTCTTGAAGAAGAGGCAGGGTCCCTGGTGGGTGGAGCCGAGGGAGCCTCCACAGTGATCTCTGCCTCTTGATCACAGTTCAAAGAGGAAATCTCCAGAAGGTTTAAGGCTCAGCAGGATCAGCTGGTCCTGATCTTCGCAGGCAAGATCCTCAAGGATGGAGACACCCTGAACCAGCATGGGATCAAGGACGGACTCACTGTCCATCTGGTTATCAAGACTCCTCAGAAGTAAGTCAGGAGAGGAATAGACTTAGTTTCTGATCAGGACTGCCCATAACTGGACCTATGCCTAGGCTCAGGTGCTCACCTCCAGGAAGGGCACCTGACTTACCACTCCTAGATTTCACTCAAGAAGAAGATACTAAGACTTTCTCCCTCAACCCTAGTTTACTGACTGCTCTGCAGCATCACCCTACCCCAGCTGAGGTGAGGGTGGTATGAGGGTTGCTCCAGTGGTGGCTTGGGTTGGCAGTAGCAGCACAACCTACCCAGATTGTTGTAGTACCTACCCTCTTGTGCTCACTCCAACCAGGATTCTCCTTTCTCTGTTCTCAGGGCTCAAGATCCAGCTGCTGCCACTGCATCTTCCCCCTCCACTCCTGACCCTGCCTCAGCACCCTCCACCACGCCTACTTCACCTGCCACCCCTGCCCAGCCCTCCACCTCTGGCAGCACCACTTCGGATGCTGGCAGTGGAAGCCGGAGGAGCAGTGGAGGGGGGCCCTCCCCAGGGGTTGGGGAGGGACCCCCCAATGCTACTGCATCTATTCTCTGTAAGCCCTTAGAGAGGAGATCCCAATCTTGGGTTCGGCTGGGGAGTAGGGGAGAGCCAAGAGGGGAGAGAAACATGATCCCTGCTCCTAGTCCTATGAGGATAGGGGACCCATGAACATCAGGTTCCAGACATTGGTGCTTGAGCCAAGCTGGGGAGACCAGTCCAGGGGGTGAGGCAGAAAGGCATGTGTGAGGAATGAAGGGAGAAATAGGCTGGGGATGTGGGAAGCTCTGAGTGAGGAGATTGGAAGACCCTGTGAGTTGGGGAAAAGTGGCTCCAATAAGAGGCAGATGGGGAGGATGTACTCATTCAACAAACCACCCTTGATCTCCTTCTTTCCGCTTAGTGCTTACTCCAGCCTCTGTCATCAAAGAGGCCTCAATCTCATAAGCTCACACCTCTCCCAGAAGCCGGTCAGGACTGGAGCTGTGGGACTGGTTGGAAGAGGGAGATGTGAGAAGTAGTTGGGGCCCATCCCAGAGACCTGGACTGAGTGGCTGTGCTAGGTGGGGGAAGGGCTGTTGGGATAGACTGTGACCCTGCCCCCTCCCCACAGCTGGCTTTGGGGGCATCCTGGGGCTGGGCAGCCTGGGCCTGGGCTCTGCCAACTTCATGGAGCTGCAGCAACAGATGCAGAGGCAGCTGATGTCCAACCCTGAGATGCTGTCACAAATCATGGAGAACCCCTTGGTGCAGGATATGATGTCTAACCCTGACCTGATGCGCCACATGATCATGGCCAACCCCCAGATGCAGCAGCTGATGGAGCGGAACCCCGAGATCAGCCACATGCTCAACAACCCTGAGCTCATGAGGCAGGTGGGTATGAGAGAAGGTCAGAGGGGTGGAGGACACTTGGTGCCCAGCCATGCCCTGCCTAACCTTTCCTATCTTGTCCTGCAATGATTTGTTCATTCATTTAGCAACTATGTTTTGAACACTCAAGGCATAGTGATGAAAAGATGCAGGCCTAGCTTTTCAGGAACTCTTGGTCTCAAAGGGAAGTCGAACAAATAAATAGGCAATTATAATAGAGTAAGGTGGGTACTATCCTAAGGATAATCACAATATCCCAAAGGAGCATAAGGGAGGGCTTTTGACTCTACCCTGGGGCTTACAGGAGGCCTTCTGATAAAGTGCCACCAAGCTGATACCCAAAAGAGGAAAGTGGGTAAACCAGGGAAGAAAAAGAAGAGTATTCAGGACCAAGCAATAGCAAGAACGAAGGCCTGAGAGTAAACGATTGTAGCCTGTTTAGGGAGCATTGTGGCAGGGCAAGTCCAGTGGGGAAGGGAGACTCAGTGGAGGCCATTTTGTCATTGGTATTGAGGAGCTCCAACTTATGGTCCAGTCCACCAGGGGACAAGGAGAGATGGTTTTCCCAGCAAAGTTATAGATACCAGAGCTGGACTCTCCAGAAGATAACTTCCTTAAGATCAAGGATTTTTGAGTGTTTTGTTCCCTGTCTAGAACCGTGCCTGGTACATAGTAGTCATTCAGTAAATCCTTAATTGGATGAGTGGATTACAGGGCAAGAGTCCTGTGAGGCTGGATATATCAGTCTTTAAAGATATCTTAGAAGGGACAGTCTTAGAGCAGTTCCAGGAAGAGGAAGAAGAAATGTACTGTAAGTGGGATGGGAACAAGACATAGCTATGCTTGCTTTCTCTTTTATGAACTCCCTTGAGGCTTGATATGGGCAATTCCTAATTGAGAGTGAACTATCAACTTCAAAGAAGAAAGCCTCCCTCCTCAGTGTTGCTCAGGAATCAGTCAGGCTAAAGATTTGCAGGGGATAGAGGAAGGGAGGAGGAGGTAGCATCGTTTTAGTCAGAGTCCTTTCCCTGCCCAGCTGTGGTCACTTACCTGGAATCACAATATAGTCTTGGTCAGACAGCCCAACCTAGCATTGAAACCTGTCTCCACCATTAACTGGTTGTGTGTCGTAGGGCATAAATCTATGAACATCTCTGAGCCTCTGTTCTCATCTACCAAATACAGACAGGAATACCTACTTAGGATGGTTATTGTGGGGATTACATGCCTTAAATTCTATAGACTACTTAGTCCGATGCCTGTAAATAATAGATGTTCAATAGATGTTAATTTTCTTTTTGCCTCCTCCCCTTTCTCATGTCATTCCTTACTCAGTTTCCTTGGGCTCCTTGACACTTCTGTGGATTTTCCGAGCCTGAGAGAGGGAAGCTGCTGCCTTACCCCATCTGAGAGCATTGTCCTTCACTAGAAAAAGCCAATCAAGCTTGGCACTGTGGTGCATGCTTGTAATTCCAACTACTGGGAAGGCTGAGGCAGGGGCGTCAGGAGTTCGAGGCCAGAGGCAGCCTGTACAATTTAGTGAGACTGTCTCAAAAAAAAAAAATTAAGAAAAAGGGTTGGGGGTGCAGCTCAGTGGTAGAGCACCTGCCTAACATGTATAAGGGCATAGGCCCTAGATTGAAACTCTCCAGTACTGAAAAAAAAGAAAAAAAAAGGGAAAAAGGAAAAAAGAAAGAAACCATGAGAAAGAAAGAAAAGGCTAACCACAATATTCACAGGGAAGCAAGGTTGGATCCCAGATTACAGTAAGAAAAGGAAGTCTGGTTTGCCCTAGTCCCTGCCACTGTGGGGCAGTTCTTGCATTCCTGACACAGACCCCCGTCTCAGGGGCCACTCTTTTCCTAGCTTGGTGCTTCACTGGTTCCAGGCCCCATTCGATCTCTCTCCCTTCACCAGACAATGGAGCTTGCTCGGAATCCAGCCATGATGCAAGAAATGATGCGGAACCAGGATCGGGCCCTGAGTAACCTGGAGAGCATCCCAGGGGGGTATAATGCCCTCCGCCGCATGTACACGGACATCCAAGAGCCCATGTTCAGTGCTGCCCGGGAACAGGTGGGGCCAAGGGCGGGGTCAGTGGGAGGGGCTGTCTGGGCTCAGGATTCCCCACCCCTAACCCAGGCAAGCCCCTACCCAGGCAAGCCCAGGGAGCTTTCTGCTCCTCATTCCTTCCCCAGCCCCCTGAGAGGTAGTCTTTGGCTTGAAGGCATTCCCAACACTGCAGAGTCAAGGATGATCCAACTTGACATGGTAGAATATAGCAGAGGTCCATAGGGGAGTGGGTAAGGCATAGTATGCAAGCAACTTGACATTGTTCTCACAAACTTCTTGCACCAGGGGCTCAAAGGTTGTGGGCAGATCTGGGGTTAATAGCTAACCATAGTAGAGTGTGTCTTAGGTGTGGTCCATGGCTCATTTGCATCAGAATCACTTGGGGAGTTTGTTAATAATAAGGCTTCTAGCCCAGGGTCGGGGTGCAAGCCTATAATCTCAGCATGCAGGAGGCTGAGGCAAGAGGATCTCTGTAAGTTTGAGGCCAACCTGAACTACATGGAGAGTTCCAGGACAACCTGGGCTACACAATGGGACCCTGTCTCAAAAAAAACAAAACAACAACAACAATAATAAAGTTCTTGTCCCCATCTTTGTGCTATTGAAGCAGTCTCTGGGGTTGTAGACTGGGATTATGCCTTGGTTGTTTTTTGTTTTGTTTTATTTTGAGACAAAGTTTTGCTATGTAGTTCTGGCTGGCCTGGAACTTGTGGCAATCTCCTGCCTCAACCTCCTGAGTAGTGCTGGGATTACAGATATGGCCCACCATGTCTGGCTGGGTTTATGCATTTTTAAAAATGCTTTATGGATTTGTTCTAAGTATGCAGAAAGCATAGGCAAAAAATATAGCATTCTTAGCCAGGCACTGTGCCATATGCCTTTAATTCCAGCAACTTGTGAGGTTGAGGTAGGAGGATTGCAAGTTTGAGGGTAGAGACCACCTGTGCATTTTAAGGAGAACCTGTCTCAATATAAAAAGGTGGCTAAGCCAGGCGTGGTGGCACACTGCTCGGGAGGGAGGTGGAGGCAGGAGGATCGCAAGTTCAAGACTAAAGGCAGTTTGTATAATTTAGCAAGACCCTGTCTCAAAAAAGTAAAAATATGGGCTGAGGGAGCAGCTCAGTGGTCCAGCACTTTAAGAGCATGCAATCACGAGGCCCTGGGTTCAACCCCCAGTACCCCCCCCAAAAAAAACCCAAGTGACTAGAAGCTGGGTACGGTAGCACACACCTGTAATCCCAGCAACTGCAGAGGGGGAGGCAGGAGAATCACAAATTAGAGGCTAGAGGCAGAGGTAGCCTGCATTATTTAGCGAGATCTTGTCTCAAAAATAAAAAATTTAAAAAGGGGCTAGGGGCGCAGCTCAGTGGCAGAGTACATGCAATGTATGCTCGAGGCCCTGGGTTTACCCCCCAAGTACCGCCAAAATCAGGGGCTGGGTATAGTTCAGTGACAGAGTGCTTGCAAAGTATGCTCGAGGCCCTGGGTTCAACCCCTAGTACAGCCAGAGAAAAGAAAAAATTATTGCATTCTCTTATATCCATGTTGTCCTAAACATGTTGCCATAAATAATTTCAGTGCCTATTTTGGTTCTTTTTTAAAATTTTAATTTTACATTAAATATATATCTAAACCAGGCTTGGTAGCACACGCCTATAACCCTAGCACTCAGAAGGCTGAGGCCAAGGAACCTGAGCACTCAGGTTCCAGGCCAGCCCCTACTACGTAGTGAGATTCTGTCTCAACCTACCTGGCCCCCTCCCCCCGAAAGCCATATTATATAGCTCTATGTTTCAAATTTCAGAAGTTACACAAAGTAAACAAAAGGGTATTCCAAAAATATGGAAGTTATCCATCCTAAAAAAAGGTATACAAAAGGGATCCTTCTATTTCTGTTTCCTAGCTATCTTTTTACCCTCTTGGTTACTAATGTTAGTACCTTGCATATTTTCCTAGACATATATAATATTTGCGAATAGATTGTTATAGGTAGAGTTGTAGCCTTCACATATCCCTCCCCAACCCTGTTTCTCTCATTCCCTCATCAGAGGTAACGACGACCCTGAGGTTGGTATTTATCATTGTGATTCCTTTATTATTTTTATATATGTCCATAAACACCTTCAGTATTATTTTGCATATTTTAAAGTCTTGTAGAAATGGTATCATGCTGTTCATACCATTTTAACTTGCTTGTTTTGAAACTGTTTGTTTATTTGTTTTTTCAAGGCAGAGTCTTGCTATGTAGCACAGGCTGGCCTGGAACTCACTATGTAGCTCAGGCTAGCTTCAAACTCGCCATCCTCCTGCCTCAGCCCCCTGAATGCTGGGATTACAAGTGTGCACCACCACACCTGGCCTGAAACGTTTTGTTGAAGATGATATATCATCAGTGTACATCTTGATGACTTTTCACAGTTAATCAGCACCCAGGTGTGATCCTTGTGGGAAAAAAAGCACCATATCCTGAGTGACCTGTGCTTTCCCGATAGATGGATCGTTCTTGCTGTCTCTGTCCTACACCAAGTCTCCAGGACTAGTGTATCTTTTGCTGACTTTTCTGTTCCCCTGGTCTGTTTGTCCATCCCTATAATGATTCCACATTGTCTAAATTAGTCTTGGTATCTGGTACTGTGAATACTGTGAGTCTCCCAGTGCATTCTCTAACACCAAACTTGGTTATTCTTTGCATTCCTCCTTTTTTGTTTGAGAAAGCATCTCACTATTTAGTCTAGGCTGATCTAGAACACCCTAGATAGTTCAGACTGGCCTCAAACTTGAAATCCTCCTGCCTCAATCTTCCGAGTACTGGGATTACAGGAATATGACACGACACCTGGCTTGGCATTGCTCTTTCAAACTTTAGGAACTGCTTGCAGTGATCAAGTATGAATTTCTTTCTTTCTTTCTTCCTTCCTTTCTTTCTTCCTTCTTCTTCTTTTTTTTTTTTTTTTCTTTCTTTCTTTCTTTTCTTTTCTTTCTTCTTTTTTTTTTTTGGTGGTACTTTGAGGTTAAACCCAGAGCCTCACACATATCTTGCAAGTGCTCTACCACTGGGCTATACCCCCAGCCCATTTTTATTTTTTTTACTTTGTATTTTGAGTCAGGGTCTAAGTTACGCAGGCTGCCTCCGGTCTTGAACTTGTGATCCTCCTGCCTCTGCCTCCCAAGTCACTGGGATTACAGGTGTCTGCCACCGCACCCTGCAACTATGAGGAATGTATTTGTTTTAAGTAATTGAAAATAATTTTTTATCAAAGTATTACATGCATTTTATTAAAAACCAGACTGAGCATGGTGGCACATGCCTATCATCCCAGCACTTGGAAGCAGGATCAAGAGTTCTAGGCCAACATGGGTTACATGGTGAAACCCTGTCTCAGAGGAAAAAAAAATCAAATAGTTGAGAGAGGCTTATAACAAGTACTCCAGCCAGTTCTGATATACAGTAAAGTGTGAAAACCACTGGTTTTACTAACACAAACCTGGGTTCACATACCAGCTCTGCCATTTTCTGTTGTTGTTGTTAGGTGCCGTCGAGTCGGTATCCGACTCCGACTCATAGCGACCCTCATAGGGTTTTCAATGGCTGAGTGCTTCGGGATTGCCTTGGGAGTGGGTTGCCAGGCCCTTCTCCCATTTTTGCGGTGCTGGGAATTGAACTCGGGACCTCAGAGACTGCAGTGCAGCGCTCTACCCACTGAGCTAAATCCCAGCCCCGCCATTTTCTAGTGGTATGATTAAAAGTGAATTGCCGGAGGCAGAGGCAGGAGAATCACAAGTTCAAGACCAGGTGCAGTCTGCGTAATTTAGTGACACCTGTCTCAAAAAGTGGAAAAAAGGAAAAAATGGGCTGAGGGTGCAGCTCAGTGGTCCAGACTTGGAAAACATGCACGCGCAAGGCCCTGGGTTCAATCCCGAGTACCAAAAAAGAAAGAAAAAAAAAAAAAAAAGTGAACTGCTTACCTCTCTGAGCCTTAGCTGCCTCATTTTCAAAATGGAGGTAATACATTATAGCAGTGGTTCTCAAACTTTTGATCTCAGGACCCTTAATACTCTAAATGTTATGGAGGACTCTATTAAGCTTTTGCTTTTGTGGGTTGTATCTGTTGATATTCACTGTGTCAAAAATTAAAACAAAGAAATTTAAAAATTTTATTCCTTTGGTACTAACAGTCCATTACAAGGTAGCATAAATGGCATTATTTTCCAAAACAAAGAAAATTTTAGAAATAAGTGTGGTTGTATTTTATATTTTTGCAGATATCTATAAGACAACTGGCTTCTTAGATCTGCATTCATTCCATTGAATGTCACATATTATATAGCCTTTGGGAAACTGCACTATATCCTTGTGAGAGAATAAGAATGAAAAAAAGGCAAACTAACGTCTGAGAGTTATGAAAACTGTTTTAAATCTTTCAGGGGTCTTAGGAACACACTTTAGAACTTAGTATATTGGAGGGATATTATAACCATTAGAATAAAAATGTCAGGTACATAGTAGGTGCTCAATAAGTGGTGGTTACTACACTCTAGGTAGTTCAAGAAAAGAGATTTAATCCTTAGGGTACACCAGGAAGAACAATGCAGAGCTCAGAACTAAGTAGGGTGAAGTGCTAGGCAGGTTAGCCGAACAGGAAATCTGAAGCAGGGACAAAGACGGAAACCATGGTGCATAAACCCTGGCCTGCAAGCCCTGTTATCTGAACAGGCATCTGGTGAGGTGAAGGAACCAGAGCTCAGTGTAGGCAGGTCCTTGGTCAGCTCTGTTCCTGTGACCCACTTTGAATAACAGGAAAAGTGACTGGATATGAAACCTCACAGTGGAGAAGGGTTAAGGCTGCTCAGGTACCTCCTGCTTGCTTGCTTCAGGACCACCTGGGAACTCACAGAGGCTGCTGCTGAGCCTCAGGTCCTCAGAAAGGCTGAGCAAGTGAAATGGGGTCTAGGAATCCCTTAGTAAGCACACCCTCAGAAAGAGTTCCATTCTGATTGCTGGAGGGTTCAGACTGAGGAAGTTTAGTGTTTGCCATTTGGTGTGAGGGACCCCAGGGACTACAGTTAGGAGCCTGGTACTGAGGGGCCAGAAGTCAAGGCCTGTTGAGCTGAAGCAGCCAGGTGACGAGGTAGGCTTTGGGGTCTCCCCAGAGGAGAGGGTAAAGAAACAACCTGAGTGAAAGCATCCTCAGCTAGAGGTGTACTCTACTAGGAGGCACCACTGTACACCTGGACAGACAGAGAATGCCCTTTATGGGACCTGAGGAGTGAGGGAGAGATTAGACCAAGGTGGCAGGGAACAGGGAAGCTGGAGGCAGATACAGGTCAAATTAGAGGGCCGGGTCTAAGAGCCTGCCCCCATCAAGCTTGTTAGGTGCCGTCGAGTCGGTATCTGACTCATAGCGACCCTCTGTACAACAGGTGAAACACTATTGTCAGTGCTTCTCTGCTGTTCATAGGGTTTTCAACGGCAAATTGATTTTTGGGAGGGGGTTGCCTGGTCCTTCTCCCACCCATCAAGCTAGTGGTTACTTATTGAGCACCTACCAGTGTTGGGGCTGAGAATGCAAAGCTAAATCCAACATTGACTCTGCTCCTGGAGAGCTACAGGAAAAACAAATATCATAGTACACCACAGGAAAGGTGTGCACAGTGCTGTGGGTTACAGAGAGAAAATCTTTAAAACCAGCAGCAGTTAGCTAAGGGGTTCACCTATCCCGTTATTAGCATCAGCCAGCTCCTCCCCTATGGGGCAGGGGTAGGGTAGAAACCTGAGCTGAGGGTGTCCAGCCTCTTAGATCTCTCTCCCTGTCCTGGGGAAGGGGAGGCTCTTAGGAGAGAATGGGTCTAGCCCTTGTCCCTGATTTGCTTCAGTCCTTAACCCAAAACCTTTCCCTCCTCCCAGTTTGGCAACAATCCCTTCTCTTCCCTGGCCGGGAACTCCGACAGCTCGTCCTCCCAGCCTCTTCGGACTGAGAATCGAGAGCCCCTCCCTAACCCCTGGAGCCCCTCGCCCCCCACCTCCCAGGCCCCCGGGTCCGGTGGGGAGGGCACCGGAGGATCGGGGACCAGCCAGGTGCACCCGACAGTCTCGAACCCCTTTGGGATCAATGCGGCTAGCCTGGGGTCAGGTATGTCCTAGGGTGGAAGGAGCTTAGTGGGGTCACCAGGGCAACCCCTCTGCCCCAGGACTGAGTGGGGTTCATACTGCTGCAGGATATTGAAGGCAGGTGAGACTGTACAGAGGGGACTCAGCAGCCTGGGATAGTGGCCCCACCCTTAAGAGGGTGAGGGTTGGTTTTGCCCATGTCCTGATGTCCCTGGGAGAGACCTAAGTAATGGCTCCTAAAGCAGGCCCCATCTCCCAAGCTCCATGAGGACCTCTGGTACCATCCTGTGTAAATGGGTTACGCTGGGAGGCCAGGGCAGCGGGGTTGGGGGTTGGAGAAGAATCGGGGCAGATCTAGGGATCGGCAAATGTGAGACAAACCAGAGGGACATTCTGTGCTGCCTTGTACAGAAGTGTGGGTTATGCCCTGCACAACCCTATGGAATGCCCCTTTCATCTGGACTATGACTGTGCACATGGCTCTGGGGAGGCATTTGGTGGATGCCCTGATTTCTCTGCACCTTGGGAAATTTCTTGATCAGGAAAGTTCTCTTCCCCTATGTGCTTCAGTATCCTTATTTATAAAGTAAGGACTAGAACTTGATCCATGGTTTTAAAATTATGTTCCTGAGTCCTGGAGGATCTGGTCCATCTCCAGGATGAGGGAAAACCAAATGGAAGAGGCTCCAGGCTTCCTGCCCTAGCTACAACCATTCGCTTGAGGAAGGGTTCTCTGCTGCTAAAACAGATTTGAAAACCATTGATCTCGGTGACATTTGATCAGTCCTTTCCAACTCAGACATCAGAGCCTGTGACAAGAACAGTCCAGAGGGGCATAAATCAGAACCATTTGCTAGCTGGCTTGTCTTAGCAAAGTAGATGGGAAAGGTCCAGGCCAGAGAAGGGCAAGCTGACCTTGGGGTCAGGAGAGACTTGGACCCATGTTACCACACTTGGGTGCCTATTTGCCAATTGCCTTTCTGAGTTTCCTAACCACTCAGTGTCTAAAGTGAGGTAGACTGAAGTGAGGCATCTGCTTTCCATCTGGACCCCTTCTCTTCTATTTTATTTCTCCTTTCTTGTCCTAGGGATGTTCAACAGCCCAGAAATGCAGGCGCTCCTCCAGCAGATCTCCGAGAACCCCCAGCTGATGCAGAACGTGATCTCAGCCCCCTACATGCGCAGCATGATGCAGATGCTTGCCCAGAATCCCGACTTTGCTGCTCAGGTATCAGACTGGTACAAGGGGCATGTTGCTGGGGAGAGAGTTCCCCCTAGTGGGAGCAGTTTCTTGTGGTCAAAATGGTCTGGAGCCAGACTGCCTGGGTTTGTATCCCAAGCTCTGCCACCTCCCAGCTTGTGAGCAAAGCAGGTGTTTAACCTCCTCATTTTCTCATCTGTAAAATGGTCAGAATAATAGTTCCCACTTCACTGAGTTGTGAGGATGAAAGGAGTTAATGCATGTCAGGGGCTTAGAATATGGCGTGGCGCCTAGGAAGCACTGTATATCTCAAGTGTTAGCTCTCAGTGTCATCAGACAGAGGCCGAGGAGCCTGATTTTTGATGTTCTTCATTGCTCAGAGCATAGTTCTATTTCTTTTCACTGTCCCACATAGGCCTTCAGGATACTTTGAGATCCTTGGAAATGCTGGCCAGATTGCCTACAGTGATGGGGATGCCCAGGGTGTCTGAGGCTATGGGGCAATTCTTAGGGTGGGAAGGCCCAGGCCTCCCCCTACTACCTTTACTCTGGCAGATGATGGTCAATGTGCCACTATTTGCGGGGAACCCTCAACTCCAGGAGCAGCTCCGCCTGCAGCTCCCTGTCTTTCTGCAGCAGGTAGGTGAGGATCCTAGAGGGCTGGAGCGGGAGGGCAAGGGGTGAACCTGAAAGCCCAGTGGGTAGAAATTAAGGTAGGGAGCAGAGCTTGGCTCTGGACTCTGGCTTTCGGCCACCCCTTCTTTCCTCCTGTTGCCTTTCTCTGTTTGTTTCCCATCAGATGCAAAACCCGGAGTCGCTGTCCATCCTCACCAATCCCCGTGCCATGCAGGCCTTGCTACAGATTCAGCAGGGACTGCAGACCTTGCAGACTGAGGCCCCTGGGCTGGTACCCAGGTGAGGGACAGGGGTGAACAGCAAGGTTCTGGCTGCTCCTCCCTTCCTTCCCTTCTGTCTTCCACTCTCTGGGCAGTCTTTGTGTCCCTGAGGGTCTGCTTTCCTATTGCTCCCAACTGCTTTCCTTCTGCATCTCATGTTCCTATCCCCCTGCCCCTTTCTTTCCTATCCTTTCCCTTTCCCTTACCCTTTCCCTTTCCCTTTCCTTTCCTTTCCTTTTCTAAGACAGGGTCTTGCTATATAGCTCACTACATAGTCCAAGCTGGTGTCAAACTCAAGATCCTCTTGCCTCAGGCTTCTGAGTGCTAACATTATAGATGTGCACCACCGGGCCCAACTTCTGTCTTTCTTTCCTTCCCTCCTTCTTTTCTTCCTTCTTTCCTTCCTTCCTCCCTTCCTTCGTTCCTCTTCTCTTTCTCCCTTTTTCTTTCCCTTTTTCTTTTCCTTTTCTTTTCTTTTGCTTCCTCCCTCCCTCCCCTCTTTCTCTTTCTTTTTTTCTTTCTTTCTTTTTTTCTTTCTTTCTTTCTTTCTTTCTTTCTTTCTTTCTTTCTTTCTGCAGTACTGGGAGTTGAATACAAAGTATTTTGCATCTTGCATACTGGGCAACTGCTCCCCCACAAGGCTGCACCATAGCCCCTTTTTTATTTTTTGAGACAGGGTCTTGCTAAGTTGTGCAGGCTGCCTCTGGCCTTGAACTTGTCATCCTCCTGCCTCATAATCCTCCCCAAATGCTGGGATAACAGGTGTGCACAACCGTGCCCAGCCCTAATCCCTTTCTTCAGTGCCTTCTCCCACATCTTGGTCTTTCTTGCCTGCAGTCTTGGCTCCTTTGGGATGTCCCGGACCCCAGCACCCTCTGCAGGCAGCAACTCTGGGTCTGTAGCCGAGGCCCCCACCTCCTCACCAGCCACGCCAGTCACATCTCCTGCCACAGGGGCTTCCAATGCTCAGCAGCAGCTCATGCAGCAGATGATCCAGCTTTTGGCTGGTAGTGGAAACTCACAGGTACATGGGACAGCAGGGGCTGGTGCTGGGACCACACCTTTCATCCTGGGCAGCATCAAGGGTAGCAGTGGAGGGGAGGTATCAGGGCAGGCTTTGCAATCAGCCAGACCTGGCTTTAGATCCTGGTCTGCCACTCACTTGCCTTAGCAGGTTACCACTTGTCCCTGAGTTCAGTTTCCGTAGCTATAAAGTAGAGATGAGAATAGTAATAGTACTTACCATGTGCTCAGTTCTGTTCTCAATGCTTTATATAGGAAAGCTTATTTACCTCATTCTTTATGACAGCCTTAGGAAAAAGCTATTATATTATCTCTGTGTTGCAAATGGGGAACACTGAGGCCCAGAGAGATCGAGTGGCTTCCTCACTTACACAGCTAATAGGTGATGGATACAAAATCCTCAACCAGCCATTCTGGCTCCAGAATTTATACTTTTTTTTTTTTTTCTCCTTTTGCAGTACTTGGGCGTTGAATTCAGGGCCTTGCATATACTTTGCAGGTGCTCTACAACTGGGCTGCACTCACCAGCCCATTTATTTATTCTTTTGTGTTTTGTGTCAGGGTCTTGCTAAGTTATGCAGACTGCCTTTGGCCTTGAAATTGCCATCCTTGTGCCTCCGCCTGCCAAGTCACTGGGATTACAGGCATGTACTTCTGGTTATATCAAGGGATTCTTTTCTTTTTTCTTTTCTTTCTCTCTCTCTCTCTCTCTTTTTTTTTTTTTTTTTTCCTGGAGATTGAATCCATGCTCTCATATATCCTAAGCACCTGCTCTATGGAGCTACATTTCCAGCCACTCAGAGTATTTTTTTGCTAATTAAAGCAGGCTACATCTCTGAGACTCTAGAGTCTCAGGACTCTGGGAGGTGAAGTGACTAGACTTGTGGATCACAAAGTGAAGACAAGGGGCTTAGGAAGGGGCACAGATGACCTGGGGCATCTCTGACCTCTGTGACTCATCTGGAAATGCCACTCAACAAAATAGGTGTGTAGTCTGCTCTGTGCACGGCTCTAGGGGCTGGGCCAGGTGATATCCAAGGTCTGGTCCAGTGTGACTTCTGTGGACTATGGTAAGAAGCAACATGGAGCACTAGAAAGGGCTTTTGATACTACCAGTCAAAGGCTTTGGAGACTGGCTTACTCTATGACCCTTGGCAAGTTCTTTATTTCTCTGGATCACACTTTCTTCCCATCAAGGGCCAGGTGGCCAGTGATCATCAACCTCTTTCTAGCTCTGAGTTTTGTTTATGATTAAAGCTAGTGCTTCCCCCAGCATCCTCTGGGAAAATGTTTCCAGGAGGCCTTTTTTTTTTTTTTTTTTTTTTTTTGAGACAAGGTCTCATTGTAGCTTAGACTGGCTTTGAACTCAGATCATCCTGCCCAAGCCTCCCAAGTGCTGGAATTAAAGGCATGTGCCATCAGGCCTGGCTTCTCCAAGAGACATTTACAGAAATGTGGAGAATGAAAAGCTTCCTGTTTTGTAAATAATTGTGTTTGTTGATCAGTTAAACAAAATTAAATAGGTTATTTTCTTTTCTGAGACCCTTATCTGGCCTTTACTTTGGCATATGTGTGATAGCTGTCAGGAAGGGCAATGCTGAGCACATCTTATTTGACCATAGAACATTTGGCTTTTGAAAAGCCTACTAACATCTCTGGAGTGTTCGTGGAAAGTAGCTAGGAATATAAGCTGAACCATATCTATCAGAGAGTTTGAAATTTTAAGAAAGATATCACCTATCTTCTTATTTTAGTTATTTAGTGACTTGGGAGCTGGGTTCCCTGGCCTTCATTTGTAGCTCACTCTTCCCTGCCCTGCTGATCGACTCTGAGGATATTAGAGACCTACTGGTCTTATATAAACCCTCAGATTCAGATAATCCCCCAGGGAGTTGGGTGTGGGGGTATCCACAAGGCCTGTCTTCTCCAGGTGCAGACGCCAGAAGTGAGATTTCAGCAGCAATTGGAGCAGCTCAACTCCATGGGCTTCATCAATCGTGAGGCCAACTTGCAGGCCCTGATTGCCACAGGAGGGGACATCAACGCAGCTATTGAGAGACTCCTGGGCTCACAGCTTTCCTGATCTCTCCACCCATGCCTCGTGCCTCTCCCACAACTCAGCACCTGACTTTGGTTCCTCTGTCAGCCCACTATCTTCTGCAGCTTGTCCCTCTGTCTTCTTCCTTGTCCTCCCCAAATAGCAGGGTGACCTTAGAGGCCTGGGCCCCAACCCCATAGCTCTGTCTGAGAATTTTGGTTTTAACTGCTGTCTCTCACAGAATCATCTCTCCTGGTCCTCCCTGAACAGAGCTATTTAAACAGTTTTCACAGTTCTGTTGATTGGCCCCACCTCCTTGCCCACAACCACCTGCAATCTGCAAACTTCTCAGTGGGACTGCAGAGTCAAAGGAGGACGCTGCTGTCTAGTTTATTAGAACAGAGTCTTCTATCAGTACCACTAGGGGTTAGTTTGCCTTATGTCTACTTCTGGTGATTCTCTTCCTTTTTCCTCCCTCTCCCAAGCCATCAGTGCTAGAATTTCACACTCTGAAGATAAGGGGCAGGTGAAGCAGGCTGTGATTTTCCTCTTCAACCTCTATTCTGGTCACTCCATCCATTTTTCATGGGCTGTGTTGGGACTTCCAGGGCAAGGAAGAAGATGCCTGTTCTCCTTGTCCAAAGGGGGAGATGAGACATAGCCCTTTGGTCAGGAATTAACAAGGCTGGACCAGCCCAATGGGGGAAGAGGAAGTATTGAGATTTATTGAAGGAAGGGAATCGGGGAGACAGCCTGAGCAAAAGACTGGGAAGTTGGAGTTGACAGTTGGGGTGAAGAAAATTAACTAGCTCTTTTAGGCTGGAAGATCCAGGTCTAGGCCTGGCAGAGGAGAAATAGAGGTACTGATGGAATTTGAATTGAAATGGGCTCAAACGAAGCTAAGCAATGTGACTCGCCAAGGAGTGATGTTGGTTTCATTTCCTCAAACACGTGCGCACACACATGTTTCCATGAACCCAGGACCTACCTGTGTCACCAGGCCAAGTAATTTGAGCCCCCTTCAGAAGATGTGAAGGGAATTGGGATCTGCCTCAGCAACCAGTTAGTGTGTGTGCACATGCACATGTGTATGCACGCATATTCAAGTCAGGTAGGTGTGAGTTGTCGATGTCTGGTTCAGAGCTCTCATCAGAGACAAATGGATAACAGGGCTGGTCTAGAGCAGGAATACATACATCCAGGAGAGCGAGGGCCTCTGGCTGCTGGGGAAGCAAGAGGCAGTATGGGTACCCCATCTAAAGCTGTTGGGATTATGACTGGCACCCTCATCCCCACTACTGCTTTGGGGAATAATTGTGAAGTTTCCCCTTTAGAGCCCCTGGCCTTTCAGTTCTTCACTATTTTCCTCTTAGGCCAGAAAGCTCATTTGAGAGAAAAGGGTGGCAATGATGCCTTTGATCTGGAAGTGAATGTTGCTCTACAAGAGCACAGAGGAAGCTCTTATCACCTCTGCCTTCTGCTGTGTGGCCCAGCTGTGTAGAGGCCCCTATGGCTGAGAATATGAAGGCAAGAGGAAGAGAATTCTGCTCCAAATGGGAAAGGGTCCCAAACAGTTCAGAGATGTCTGTCCTTTCCCTCCCTACCTCCCCCAATTTCCACACTGGCCACCTTTGTAAATAAATGATGTGGTCTTTGTTGTGAGAATGTGTTGGTGTTCGCTCTTTCTTTCTTTCTTTTTTTTTTTTTTTTTTTTTTTCCCAGTACTAGACAGTTGAACCCAGAGCCTTGGGCATGTTAGGCAAGTGCTCTCCCCCTTAGCTGCTCCCCTAGCCCCTTTTCTTTATTTTTTATTATGAGACAGGGTCTTTCTAAATTGCATGGGCCTCAAATTTGTAATCCTTCTTCCTGAGCCTCCCAAGCTGCTGGGGTTACAGGTGTGCATCATGGTTCCTGGCTAAAGACAATATCTTGGTTTTACAGGACATAAAGTAGGATGTAGAAGAATTTGAAGCAGGGTTCAGTTACCCCTGGTTTTAAGAAACATTGAAGAGGCCAGGTATAGTGGCTTGTGCCTATAATCCCAGCAACTCATGAGGTGACGAAGGAGTATTGCAAGTTCAAGGACAGAGACAACCTACATAACTTGAGGAAACACTGACTCAAAATAAAAAGTGAGGTAGGGGTACAGCCCAGTGGCAGAGCACTTGCAAGATGCGAGGCCCTGGGTTCAACCGCCAAGAACTGGAAAAAAGGGGGGAAAAAGGTATACTGAAGGTTAAAGGATCAGCCAGATGCAGTGGCACATGCCTATTATCCCAATGTTTTGGGAGGGAGAGGCAAGATTACAAATTCAATGCCAGAGGCAGCCTATGTAATTTAGCAAGATCCTGTCTCAAGATAACAAATTTTTTTAAAGGAGCTGAGGGTACAGCTCAGTTGTAGTGACTTGCAAAGTATCCTTCAAGGCCTTCAGGCATATAGCTCAGCCTCTCAGCAACCTTTTCCGGATCAGTGATCTCTGCCAGGTCAAAGGCAGCCTTTAAGGCTTTCTTCTCTCTCTCTTATCCACCCTTTGATTCTTTTTAGATTTTTCTTATGTTTCACCCAACTTTTGGAATTTCTAGTGAGAGTATTGGTCTGAAGCATTTAGTCTACCATTCTGAGAATGGCCTCTACCGTTCCTATGCATGGTTCATCCTTATACACAGAACTCTAGTTGTAACTTCACTCTAAAACAAACAAACAAAAAAAACTACCCTCAAATGTATGAGAAAACTTCCTAAAGTTCACATGATGAGCAATAGAAGCAGGTTTAGTCTCAGGACTCAAGATTAATAGCTACTAAACTGCACTTTCATAAGATCTGGATATAGCATTTGTTTTGCATTTTTTGTTTGAACCAAGAAGAGGGCAGTCTTATTAACAGATTAGAGGATGGAGGAAATGATCCAACCATCTTCCCAAGACTCCATACCTGACCCACAGGGGAGGTCTCAGGTATTATATGGACTGGGGATGGGGAATGGGCAAATGTAATTCTCCTTATTCCTAAACCATGTATTATTGATACCTCTGTGATCAGTGATCCTTTAGCCTTTCTTTCTTTTCTTTTTTTTTTTTTTGGTAGTACTGGGGGGTTGAACCCAGGGCCTCACACATACTTTGCAAGTGCTCTACCTTAGGCTGCACCCCAAGCCCACTTTTTATTTTTTATTGTGAGTCAGGGCTCACTAAATTGCAGTTTCTGGCACCAAATTCGAGATCTTCCTGCCTCTGCCTCCTGAGTCACTGAGATGACAGATGTGTGCCACCACACCTGGCTTAACAAATGATTTTTCAAATATGACTTCCAACCACAAAAATTAATGAAGCATTTTAAAAGATAAGGCAGTATAAGTGACACCAAACAGAAATAGTAGACGACAAGCAACCTGATAGAAATTACGCAAGCTGGAATCATATAGAAACAGACAGTTATGCTTAGTATTTCAAGATAAAAGCCAAGTTTGGAAATTTTAGCAGACACTTGAAACTACAAAAATAGACAAAGCAGCTAGGTATGGTAGCACACACTTGTAACCCCAGCACTCGTGAGGCTGAGGCAGGAGACCAGCCTGGACTACATAGTGAGTTTCAGGCCAGCCTTGGCTACATACTGAGACCCTGTCTCAAAAGCAAAACAAAACAAGAACAAAAACAGTGAACCTAAAACAAAACAAAACAAAACAAAATCATTTAGGAGGTCAGGGGATAGAACAAAGGAGGTCCAGGATAGAACAAAGAATGTGACCAGAGAATGTATTATAAATGTTTGAAAACCACCTCACTAAAGGAGGGGGTTGACCTATGTAACTTGGAAGTGAGTAAAACCCACAAGACTAAAAGCAAAAGGAACTATATAAATGTTGTATTCTAGTTCATATAGTTATTTCCTAAGGATGTACAACAAGGATGTTCTGTGTTTGTTTTTGTTATGCAATACTAGTAGGTAGAATCCAGGGCCTCTTGTATGCTAGGCAAGTGTTCTACAACCAAGCTGCACCCTGTTTTTTTGAGACAAAGTCTCCCTAAGTTGCACAGGCTGTTTCTGGTCTCCAACCTTCAATCCTCTTGCCTCTGCCTCCTAAGTCACTAGCATTACAGGTATCCCTGGCCTGGATATACTGTTAACCTTTTTTTGAGACAAGGTTTCCCTATGTAGCCCAGGCTGGCCTCCAGTTCATGATCCTCCAGTCTCAGCCTCTTGAGTACTGGGATTATAGGCATGTGCCATGATGCCAGGCATATTAACGATTTTTATACCGTTATACATGCATACTGGCAGATGGTAGGGATCAGTTTTCTCATTACTGAAGTGAAAATATAGATAAGCAAGGGAAGAGCCTAGAATGATCTGTGTAGTAATGGAGTAAAGTTGGACTCATCAGTGTTAACTCATGTTTGAGTTAATACAGATAGAGATATTCATATATAGAAATATTTATAGACATCTGTAAGCACATATAGGTTGATATATATAGATATGTTTACTTGTTCCATAGCTGGCAGGGCATAGAATAATGACAACTAGTAGCAACAACTACACTAAGCACCCAGGTCTTAGTTTCTAATATTCTCCCAAAAATGAGCTAGCCCTGGGTATGGTGTCAGACACTTTTAATCTCTGTACTCAGGGGGCTGAGGCAGGAGGATCTGAGTGGAAAGCCAGCCTGGGCTATATGGCAAGACCCTACCAAAACAAACAAACAAACAATTGAGCAAAGGAATGAGGGTTCCTAGGAGAAATGGCTGTTTGTAGGCCTGTTGCAGGAAACAACCTGGAGCATCTTCTAAGACAGAAAGCAAAGTATTTGTTTGTTTGTTTTTGGTGTTTTGAGACAAGGTCTTACTGTGTAACCCCAGGCTGGCCTGGAACTTACTATGTAGGCCAAGCTGTCCTCAAACTTAGGTCAATCCTCCTGCCTCAGTCTCCTGAGTGCTAGGATTATAGGCGTGCACCACCATGCTGGAAGTGCTTTAAAATAACAACATAACACCATGATGGCGGCATGTCAGAGGGGCAAAAGCCACAAACAAAAGAGTTCCCAATGGTCAATGGTAGGAGAATTTGAGCAACAAAATAAGTAGTATTTCTGTATCCGGTAAGTATAACATTTACATTTTTTCACATATACATGAGACATTTACAAAAATTAAACATATACCAGGGAGTAAAATGAATCTCAATAAAATTTAAAGGACAGAAATAACACAATATGGCCTATAATCACAATACAATTCTCTAGAATGCAACAAAATGCAACAAAAATATTTTTTGAAATAAGGAACTATGCTACTAAGTAAACTATGGGTCAACAAAGAAGTAATATAAATTATAAAACATTTTAAAACAAAGTTAACTAAAAAAAAATCACCATTGAAAAGTGGAACGCAGTTAAGGTGATACATAGGAAAAATTGCATGTATCAGAAAAGAAGAAAAATTGAAAAGTAGTAAGTTAAGAATCCATCTGACGAACTTGAAAAAGAAGAATAAGAGCAAGAGGAAGATGGAGTAGGAAGAGAAATAAAACCAAAGAATGTGGAAGGATGGAAAAATAAAGAAAACCAGAGTTAATCAAATGAAAAACACAACTGAGCAAAAAGGAAGACAAAAGAATATGTGCTGTGTGAATTCGTGTATATAAAATTCTAAAACAAGTGAAATTAAGCTTTTCCAGGGTAGTTGTCCAAATGGGAAATACAAAAAAAAAAAAAAATGTGGCTTCTAAATTCATTCTTGTCAAATGGTTTTTCTTCTCATTGTTTCTTACAGCTAGAAACTCAAAAGTTTTGTTTTGTGTGCATGTCCAACCTGTGGCCAGGACTGTTAATACTGGAGGGCTCACAAAATCATTAAACATCATGTATTTTTAGCATTTATTTTCTTCCTGCCCTTCCTTATTATGTATATACACTAACTATATTATATAGTTTATATGCAGCCCAAGACAATTCCTTTTTACTCATTGTGGCTCAGGGAAGCCAAAAGGTTGGCCACCATTGTGTTAGAGCTTAGATATTGTAGGAAGAAAATGAAACAACTAGATTTGAAAACCTGCAAAATTAGACCTTGAAGCCTCCCCATTTAGTTACCTCAAGGATCTTACTCTTCAGGTTGGTTTTTATTTTCTTGGAATTCCAAGTCTTATGGGTTTAAAAAGCCCTCTCAGGGCTGGGGAATGTAGCTCAATGGTACAGCGCTTTCCTTGCATCCATGAGGACTGGGTTTGAGTCCCAACACTGCAAAATAAATAAATCAAGTAAGAAGCCTTGACACACCTCTCAAATTCTCATTCATCCATATGCTAGGCCCACATCTTAGAGACAGACATTCATAGAGGGTTGGAAAGCAGAAAATGTTCAGAGAGATAAATGGAGTAGGGAGAGTGAATATAGCAAAAACAAAAAATAAGATAACAAGGAAGATAAAAACCTAGAATCATCAGGCTCATACGAGTATATGCCATTCATAAACATAAAATTTGCTTTATTTACCAGCTGAAAGACTGTACTTTCCATCTGGCTTTTGTCCAGGCCTTTCCTTGAAGTTCCCTGAAGAGGTCATTGGAGATCTGGGTCATCACCCTTTAACGGAGCCCCCTACTGAGTGAGCCTCACCTGAGCTCTCCTCCTTCCTCCGAGCCTGATGTGCACTTTTGTCCATGGATTTCTTTGTCCTGTAGCAGCAGCTACATAGATCCTGACAAAACATGGCCAAACTCCAGCCAGACAACTTGGACCCATCAGAGGATGAGCTCAAGCTCCTTTTCAAGGTGTTCAAGGACTTCGTGGGTGTCATCCGACAGGTCTTCAAGTCTGGGCGATGCCTTCGTTTCAGCCTAGATGGTTGCAAAGCACAAGGGGTCTCTGCCTCAGCCTCTTCATCCTCGTCTTCCTCTTGCACTTTACTCCTCATCTGGAGAACACCAACTTTGTTTCTCTTCTGCCTTTTGGACCCAGCAGGGCTGGAATCTTCTTCCTTGGAAAATCCAAGAACAAAGCTTGAGTGTACCCTCCATGGTCCTGTTGCATTATGTATGGGAAGGACCAAGAGCAAAAGGACAAGCATAAACCAAGCAACAATTGTGTAAGTAAAGAACGGGCAATCTAGATAAGAAAAACTGTCCCAGCCCGGAAAGGACCTTCATTTAAAATTATAGAAGCCAGCCAGACTCCATGGTGTACACCTGTAATCCAGTGACCTGGGAAGCTAAAGCAGGAGGATTGTAAATTCCAGGCCAGAAGCAGCCTGCACAACTTAGCAAGATGCTGTGTCAAAAATTAATTAATGAATTAAGGAGCTGGGGATGCAGCTCAATAGTGAAGCACTTGTTTAGCATGCATGGAGCCCTAGGTCAACACTCCAGGACTGGAAAATAAATAAATAAAATTACTAGAGAGAAGTTACAGAACAGTACTTACAAAGGATACACAGGTATATTGTGAATATAGTAGAAGAAAACTCATTTTTTGGAAAAGATTCTAATGCAAATACTTTGGTTAAACAAAATTTCACTTTGGAAGATAAATGATTACCCTCTTATGTATTTGTTCTAAAAATCCTGCTTGTTCATATTTGAAGCCGCTAGATATATTTATTATCTGCATTGTGGGGATGGTTTCATGAGTAAATATATGTGTCAAAGCTTATCAAATTGTGTGCTTTCAGTAGGTACAGCTTATTGTGTAATTAGGGCTCAATAACAAAAAATATGGCTCTCCCAAATGAACAAACAAATAAGAAGTTCATGTGTCAAGTGTGGAGAGGCTACCATGGAGGAATGATTAAAATGGGGCAGCTAACTGGGAGGCGGGTCTGTGTGTGCAGTCTTTATCAAACTGAGCTCAAACTTTGTGCCTTCCACTTATGTGCTCTTGGGAGAGTTATTTAACCTGCTTGTGCTGCTGTTTTTTCATCTGAAAAATGGGGTACTAATAGCCCCTACCTTTTAGGGTTGTTATGAAATTTAAATGAGCTATAAATTCTTATAAAATGCCATATAATAAGTACTCAGTGAGCATAAACAGTGGTTACTGTCAGTGTTACCATGGTTATGCAGGAGACTGTCCTTGTTCTTGGGAGATACCTGCTGAAGGACACAGACATGGAGTGTCATAATGTGCAACTTGCTCTCAAAGGGAAAGAGTCAATTTGAGCCATGTTTAGTAAAGATATGAACTGGAAGAACATAGGGAAGGCATGGAAAGTTGCCACAGGACGTCCTAGTGGAGTGGAGGTCCATGAGCCAAAATATTCTGCTGGTGGTAGAGCAAAGGCTGTTAAGATCCCAGAGGAGGAAGGGATGCGGGGGGGGGGGGGCGGGAGGGGGAGACACTCACACTGGACAGCTCCTTGCTCCCTTGGTAGCCTAATTCATCGGTGAAGCTGTAGATAGACGTCAAGGACATAGCAAAGTCACTACTAACAGAGGAACTTTCTGCCCCGGAAACCCCCCAAGCTTCTTTCACCTCCCAGGGAAGAGAAGAAGGACAGGTCATTTCCAAGTGGAGCAGCCCATACAATGCAGAACTTCAGGATCACCTTGTCCTTGCTCCTGGCTGTGGCCCATAGCCTTCCCTCTTACTGGGAGAGTCAATAAAGACCCATTCTCTTTCTTCTTCATTATCATAAAACTCTGTGATCACTAGTGCAATGAGATTCTGACATGTCCCTCCCTACACATTCACAATTCTATAGTCCCCATGTCCTCACAGAAGGGTTGTTATAGTAACAGGAGGGTGGGGTCCCATACCCATGGGTTCAAGGAAGGCTCCTGTGAACGATATGAGAGGGCAGATGTGCTTATGTGCACGCACAGACACACACACAAACACACACACTTTTCACTCCTCAGCAAGAGCAGGCAGGACCTACTCAACCCCACCCCCACCCCACCCTAAGTCAGGGAGAAGACTACAGTTAAATTCTGAAAATGGGATAAACCCCAAAGGGCCTAAAGACAGGGCAGGTATAGATTTCAGATTCTACCCTGTATTCCACATTGTGCTGAGGAGACATTTGGCAAGAAGCAGAAAATAGTCTCCCATTAATTTGGGGTGGCCAGGTTCTTCCAGATTTTCAAGGGCTCCAAGGACTTAGAAGGGGCCTTCAGGGTCTGTTTCAGCAGCCAGAGTTCTGGCTGAGCTTCTTGGTCCTCTTGGTCTCTCAGTGGCCAAAGTTCTGTCTTCCCAGCATTTCTCTTCTCTCTCATATTCTCCCTAGGAAAAGCTCATTTGGCTTAGTCTAAACACATTTGTCAATCAAATGTAATGCTGCCGTACATTATCCTTGATAGGATCTTATATTTTGTTTTTGAAAGAAGGCATTTTGAGAAAAAGTGAATATGGAATGTATATCAGAAAATAATATTGTATCTGTGTTAAATTTCCTGGGTGTGGGAACATTACCATGGTCATGCAGGAGACTGTCCTTGTTCTTGGGAGATACCTGCTGAAGGACACAGACATGGAGTGTCATAATGTGCAACTTGCTCTCAAATGGTTTAAAAGTATATATTAATTTATATATATAAACATATTAATTTATCCAGAGAGATAACGTGAATGGGCAAGATATTAGCAACTAGTTGATCTAGGTGACAGGCACAATCATGTTAATTGAACAATTCTTTTAAATTCCTATAGGTTTGAAGTTTTCAAAATAAAAAATTGTGTATATGTGCAGTTGGAGATGTAGCTCAGTTGTAGAGTGTTTGCCTAGCATGTGTGAGGCCCTGGGTTGAATCCCTAGCACTGATCTAGCAGTGCTGGGAACACACACACACACACACACACACACACACACACACACACACACACTTTTTTTTTTAAGTTATATATGGAGTTGGGGCTGTAACTCAGTGGTGGAGTGCTTGCCTAGTGCCCTGGCTTCTATCTCCAGGACTGAAAAAAAAATGTATATGTGTGAGCATTTACTGAGCAACTACTGTGTGCTAGGCAATGTTCTTGGCTCTGGGATCTGGCTTTCTCTTCTAACCTGTCCTCCATTTCTAGCCAAATTCGAATATTGCATGGTCAGCAACAGGGATTTTCTTCTACCACAGCTTAGCTCTGTTCAATGACCATTTATGGGGAAGACACTTAACAAACTCAGGATGTGGCCCTATCCGTCAGAGGTCACAGTCCAGTAAGAAGACAGACTTGTGACAAGTTGCAGTTGTAGTGTCAATGGGAGCATTGGGGCAGGAACTGGCCAACGTTGACCCTCTAGTGATCCCCTAGTGTGTGGAAAAGTGGCAGGGTGGGCACAGTTCATTATCTGAAAGAAAGCAACCCCACTGGTAGCTGATCTTTAACACACAGAGACTTCTGGCCTGGGAGGAAGATGTATCTGTATTTGCTTTTTCCTAAATTTGTCTTCCAGAGTCAGACTGGAACAGATACCTGAAAGTCCCTTTTCACAAAGGACTCTTCTTTTCCTTATGTATTGTGATGGTTAAATTAAGGAATACACAGAAGCCTGGTAAAGTATTATTTGGGTGTCTGTGAGGGTGTTTGTAGAGACTAATCTTTGAGTCTGAATGGACTGGCAGGGAAGAGCCTCTATCCATGTGGACAGGCTCCATCTAATATGTTCTGGGGAGCACAAATCAGACAAATTGGTCTCTTCTCTGAGAGCTGGGATAGACCTTTTCTCTGTTGCTTTGGACATCAGAATTCCATGTTCTCCAGCCTTCGGACTCTGGAGTTTTCAGGCTTTCAGCCCCAGACTGAGAGTTACACCATCAGCTTCTCTGTTTCTGAGACCTTTGGACCTGAACTGAGCCACATTACTGACATCACAGGGTCTCCAGCTTGCAGATGGCCTGTCATGGGACTTCTCAGATGCCATAGCCACATGAGCCAATTCCCCCAATAAATTGCTTCTCATATATTTATATCTGGAAACAACCATAAAGAATTCTATGAATAGCAGAGGAGCACTGACATAGTGCTGGGCATGGCACAGTGTCAGGGAGTGTTTGCTCTGTTGTACATAGGATCGCTATGAGTCAGAACCAACTTGATGGCTCCCAACAACAACAACAATCCTACTGGTTCTGTCCTTTCTGTCATTAGGTTGGGGCCCTGCTGCTGCCTCTTGCTGTGAGGTGTGGGATATCACTGGCTCTTTCCCAGAGGCCTCACATTGAATCAAGCCATTCCTTCTTCAGAGGATGGCATCTACGAACAGACCAACAAGCTACCCTCTTACTCACAGAGACCACCTCTCAGCCCAAGCACAATGTGCTCTTAGGCTAAAATAGCTCCTCATTATTAGAGGTGAAGGCAGAAGGAACAGAAGAGTATAGAAGTCCTTCATGCTATACTCTCCTACCATTGGGTCTCTTCAGCCTTCCACAGGGATGTTCAGCTTCTTCCTTCCTTAATGAGCTGTAGGGATAAAGGAGGACACCTTGTCATTTGCACACCCAGAAGCATCTACCAGAAGGAAGGTGTCTTCCTTGGGTTCAGACATTCAATGGGATCAGTTGAGATTTGGAGTTTTCTTGGCGACTCTCTGGGAGCTGTCCTATATACTACATTGTAGACCCTGAGTTCTCCTGATGATGGAGAGAGATGTTGTTATAAAGGAAAAGTAGAAAAAAGGCTTTCTGTGTAGTAAAACCTTGGCCTTTTGGATCTCAGAAGCCACAGGCCAGAAATGTATCATAATACACTAAAACCATGCTGTCCAAATGCTAGCCTCACGTGGCTAGTTGCACTTAAGTTGAGTGAATTAACTCTGACCATTGTGGTACATACCTATAATCCCCACACTGGGAGGTGGAGGCAGGAAGATCTCGAGTTCGAGGCTAGCCTGGGTTACATAATGAAACAGTCTCACTGGCACCAGGGTACATGCCTGTAATCTCAGTAACTCAGGTGGCTGAAACAGGAGGATTGCAAGTTTGAGGCCAGGGCAGTCTGCACAATTTAGTGAGATTCTGTCTCAAAAATTAAAAAAAAAAAAAATGAGGGCTACAAATCTGGCTCAGTGGTGGAATGCTTGCCTCGCATGCCCCCTAGTATTGAAAAAGAGAAAGAAAGGAACAGAAAAAGAAAGAAGCCTAGTCCAAACAAACAAACAACCCCCCCCCCCAAACCAACAGTAAGATATGTTGGAGTACCAGGGGTGAAACTGTTATCACAACATTTAAAAAAAATGTCCAGATGGAACTGGGTGCTGTGGCGCATGCCTGTGATCTCAGTGACCTGGAAGGCAGAGACAGTAGGATCACAAGTTTGAGTCTAGAGGCAGCCTTTGCAATTTAGCAAGACCCTGCTTCAAAATGAAAAGTGAAAAATGGGCTGGAGGGTGGGCAGCTCAGTGGTAGAGCACTTGCAAAGCACAGGTGAAGCCCTGGGTTCACCCTCCCAGTACTGCCAAAATCAAATAAGTAAATCAAAAAGTCTATGTATCTTCCCCAGATTAGAAACTCCTCCAAGTCAAGTGGTATTTCTTTCTTTTCCTTTCTTTTCTCTTTTTAGGTACAGGGGAGATGACCCAGGGCCTTCTGCACACTTTGCAAGTGCTCTACCTCTGGGCTGTACCCCCAGCCTATTTTTTCTTTTTTTATTTTGAGTCAAGGCCTTGCTAAGTTATGCAAGCTGCCTATGGCCTCAAACTCACAATCTTCCTGCCGCTGACTCCCAAGTTGCTGGGATTATAGGTACACACCAACGCACACAGCTTTTCAAGTGGTATTTCTTATTCCTATTTGTTTACCCAGAAACTAGCACAGGGCTTGTGACAGTATGTGGTTAATAAAGATTTTCTGAATTTTTGAATTGGGTATTTAGCTCAGTGGTAAAGCGTTTGTCTAGCAAGTGCCAGGCCCTGGGTTAGGTCCTCAGCAGGTCCCCAGCACAGAAGGGGAAAAAAAAAAGGATTTTGAATTTCAATAACTTACACTAATTAAAGGTATGAAAGTGAGACAGTGGGAAAGAGGGAGAGTGGTCTGTTTGACAGAAGCAGGTGGAGTAGAGACCACAACGAAGAGTCTGAATTACCAGACAAAGAATTTAGATTTAATTCCGTTGACTATGGGAAGCCATTGAATTGTTGCTACTGTTATTTTCTGAGGAATGCTTAACATTTCATTCTTTTTCATTACAGTCACAAATGACTATGACTATATCTCACCCCCACTGTTAAATGCTGAACTCCTTATGGGTTGACACCCTATCTTTGTATTTCTCACAATGATAATCATAGTGCTTGACACATTGCTCTGGGTTCGGGGTGCAGTTCAGACAAAGAGCAGGTGCTTAACACGCACCTGTGTTGAATCCTTAGACACACCCAACAAAATGCTACATATCCCAAGAAATGGACAAGTGACTCAGTGGGCTGGGAAAAAGACAGGCGAAAGATAAATGTATAAGTGGATAAAGTTAGGATAAAGACATTTCTGAATCCAGAAGTGGCTATTTTATAGGGTGTCTGGAAAATGTGTGCTAAAGATATATTATCTTTGGGTGCTGTTTAATCTGAAAAACAAGGACATCCACACTTTATGTCTTTCCAATCCTGGAGAGATTACTATGGAGAGCAATCTTTTTTTAAAAAATCTGTAAATATATTTTTATTTTTAGCTGACAAATAGTAATTATACATATTTATAAGATGCAGCATGACATTTCTTTTTTTTTCCCCCTCCCTTTATTAGTAAATGATGGTGAGGTACAGAGTAATACAGCATTGGCTTTTTCCATTGTGCAACCATTACATCACTTCTGGCTACACTTTCATCAACCCACAAAGTTTATAAAGCCTTGTGGTTAGTATGTAGTAAAACTCAAATGCATGTTTGGGTTATATTCCCCTATTTTTCCAATGTACTCATGAAGTTGTGTTGTTTACATTGAGATTATCCTCTCCCCCTTTATCCCTCTATGTTGCCTCTCCTCCCCATCCCACCTTCTGCAATCTTCACTTCCCTCTGCTAGTTCCTTCTCTCCTTCTTTCTACTCTTTATATTGTCCCTTCTCCACTAAATTTAATTGTGCATATTTTATATATCAACGTATGTATAAGATTTGGAAAGGAATCTGTGGAAGGGAAAGACCACTCCTCCAATCAGCAAGCATTTCTGGAGCACCTCCCCTGGGCTCAGCATTGCTGTAGGGCCTTTGGATAAGTTGTGTAGAGAAACAGGACAAAATTACAAGGGTACATACTTTTCATGCCAGAAACCATTAGAAGAAAATATTAAACATGGCCTACGCCAGTAACACCAGTGACTCAGGAGGCAGAGGCAGGAGGATCACAAGTTCAAGATCAGAGGCGGTCTGCGTAATTTAGCAAAACACTGTCTCAAAAAAGTAAAAAATGGGCTGAGGGTTTGGCTCAGCAGTACATCATTTGCAAAGTACGCAAGCGAAAGGTCCTGGGTTCAACCCAAAGTACCCCCCCACACAAAACAAAGAAAAAATAAAATAAAATAAAATATGAGACTGTGATATTTAACAGGTTAATTAAAGCCAAGGAAACTCCCCAGAGGGGTTAAGACTAGAACAGGGGCCAGAGGGATGTGCTGATTTGATAAGGAAAGAGGGATAGTAGGGCTTTTCAGATAAGCCACACACAATGGAGGAGAATGGAGGTTGTATGTAGAGAAGTCATTATGACTTCCACTCATTGCTGAACTACCTCCCGTGTGCTGAAGCTTAGCAGACAAACAACCTACCACCAAGGAAGTCCAGGCTGGGAGCTAGTGAATGGGAAGGCAGAAAAACAAATACGGGTGATGTGTATTATTCTACAAGAATGTAAGCACTTAGAACATAGAAAGCTTATCTGTCCGATTCCCCAGGACTTACAGCAGTGCTTAGCACAAAGTAAGTGCTCAATAAATGCATATTAAATGCAGGAAAGTTACAATGGGGCTAAGCAATAGTAGTAATATTGATAGTTACCATTTATTGAGCACATGCATTTGCCAGACACTATACTAAGAGTTGTTTTGTTGTTGTTTTCCTTAAGTAAAACCGGTATAATGAGCATCAGTTAAAGCAGTTAAGGTGGGAGAGTGAAGAAGAAAGGATTCTTTCTTTCTTTTTTTCCTTTCCTCCTCTTCTTCTTCTTTTTTTTTTTTTTTTTTCCTTTTGTCTTTTTTGGTACGTGGGGGTTGAATCAATCAGGGCCTCGCACATACTTTGCAAGTGCTCTGCCACTGGACTGCACTCAAGCCTATTTTTTATTTTCTATTTCCAGTCAGGGTCTTGCCAAGTTACCTAGGCTGCATCTGGCTTGGAACTCGTGATTTGCCTGCCTCAGCCTCCAGAATATGGATGTTTTGTTTTTGTTTTTCACTTCCAAGGGCTTCTAAATAAAGCTCTGAGCTTGGTAACTTGCTTCATATTCGGGATGACTAAGTTTCTCATCTGGGAATAGCGAGAATGATAATAGGAAAAGCTTTTTCCTAATAGCTAATTTGACAGTACACAGGACATTCTAGACGGATAAGCCAAATCTCCAGCTTTGCTAGTTTTCGGAAGCACCTAGTAAGGCGCTGGTCACATACAGTAATGACAAGCCAGCTGGAAAAGCCACTGAAGGGGACAGAATAAAGAAAAGCGAGAGGCGGGGCAGAAGGGCAGAAGGAGAAGCACAACCAACTCTGTTTTGGGAGCATTCGCAACCCCCCCCCACCCCCCCACCCCCCCACCCCCCTACCCCCGGCCTAGAACCTAGGCTCGCAGGCACTACAAAGGGAAGTGTGGGGCTTGCCTAAGAACTACAACTCCCACAAGGCGTTGGACCAGGGTTTCCGGCCACAGCTTTATTTCCCGTCTCTCGGGTGCTGACGTTCTCTTCCGGTCGTGCGGTCCCTAAAAGACATTTGGGATGCGGACGGTGAGTCCCGAGGCTTAGGGGGTCCGAACGAAAGATGCGAGAGTGTCGGGTCCGCACATCACTCAGTGGCTGGGGAGTAGTGCGGGGAAGGCAAAGAGCGCCCTGGTGGAAGGACATGTAACCTTGACGAGAGGGGGAGGGGACCGAGCGGACCGAGCCCCCTTCCTCGGGAGAGATCCAGAAAGGGCTGTGGGGGAGGGAGGACGAATGGCATCCCTGGGGATGCACTGTGGGGGAGGATAGCGGGACGTGGGCAGGACCCCGAGAGCCAGCGGTGGGATACCAGAGGAGCTGGGCGGAGGAGGAGAGCCGAAGCAGAAGGCTGCAGCCCTTGAAGGCTCTGTGTGAAGGAGAGCTAGGGGATGCTGCAGATCCGAGATTGGCCGCAATCAGGGACCCCAAAGAAAGCCCTATTCTGGCCATATGGTGCCCTCTCAGAAGTCCCTCCAGTTGGTTAGCACCCGGGGCTCTTGCTAGGAGAAGGGGTAATAATGGTGGTGCAGTTTTCCAGGGCTGCACGCGGAGAGTCTGGTGATTGGGTCAGCGCTAGGGCTACAGCTTTGATAGGATCAAAAAGAGCTTTGATGGACTTAACAAGGGAAGACTGTCAGGAGGATTTTGGTGATGTTTACATACCCGTGTTGACTGCTCAGTGTGCTGCTTTCTCCAAAGATGAGGCTGCTGGCATTTGTGGCGTTGGCTCTATTAGCTGGCACTCAGGCGGAGGAAGGAGCCAGGCTTTTGGCCTCCAAATCACTGCTGAACAGATATGCTGTGGAGGGTCGAGACCTGACCTTACAGTACAACATCTACAATGTTGGCTCAAGGTATGGTGGCCCTGGAGTTACAGATCAGGCTCCTTTCTGGATTCTGAGTTCTCAGATGGGCATAGGGAACATCTTGGTGGGTTTGGTGAATTGTGGTTTCTCTTTGGGAGACCTCCAGCTTCATATATAATGAGTGAATGAGGATACTACTAGGCCTACTTTTGGAAGTGAGGGCATTCTTACTTAAGCTACAAGAAACCATCTTGAAGCTAAGCATGGTGGTGCATGCCTCTAATCTCAGCACTAGGGAGGCTGAGGCAGGGGAATCACACCTTTACAGCCTTGCCTGAGCTACATAGTGAGTTCCAGACCACCTTGAGCTACATAGTGCGACCTTGTTTCAGAAAACCAAAAGAGAGAGACAGACAGACAGAAACAGAGAGAGAGAGAGGAGGAGGAGGAGGTAGAGGAAAGGAAGGAAGAAAGAAGGAAAGAAAAAAAGCAGGAACCATCTTCCACTTTTAGGGCTGGAAGAGTTTCAGAATAGAGAAAAAGGAAGAGTTGTGAAACAAGAAGGGGAAGATGAAGACAGAAAATATATAGTTACTTGTTGCCACAAAGGTTCAAAGTTTCAACTTCCTTTCACTAGCCTATGAACATTTTTTGTTGCCATTCTTTTCTTTTATGTCCTTTAATTTTTTTTTTTCTATATTCACCTTGCTTTTCTTTCATCTCCTTAACTATCCCCCTTGCCCTAGAAATCAAGGCAAGAATGGATTTGGGTCCACTGCATTTTAAATACTTGAGTATTTTGGTGCATCTGAGCAATACAACCTAGATCTTGACCTGGATTCCTCAGTGCAGCAGATCTGAGTTTACAGTGTGATTCTGAGTTCTGATTTTTAAGGACAAACAAGCAGATTGCTTCTTTACTTATTGATTGCTTTAATTTCATAGCCCTTACTAACTCTTTTGTTTCCTCTGCTTTGTAGTGCTGCATTAGATGTGGAACTATCTGATGATTCCTTCCCTCCAGAAGACTTTGGCATTGTCTCTGGTATGCTTAATGTTAAATGGGACCGAATTGCTCCGTATCCTCTTGGCTTCGGGTGATGAAGGCTGGGGAAGTGTGACCTTACTTGCAAAGCAGCAGGGATACTTCAAGCAGGCTGGGAGTATATGACTAGTTTCTCGTCACATCTCGGGATAAGATGAGGCAAGAGACCGGTGTAAATTGTGTGAGCATTATTTAGAGTGGACCTGAAGGAGGTTCCTCAAGTCAGATTATAAGGCCCTGAAACATGCAAAATTGGGAGTATGTAGATGTTTATAAAGATGTCTGTGGCCAGGCATGGAGATTTAAGGTGCTTTTTGTCTTTATGATGCGGAGGATCTAATCCAGACCCTCACACATGCTAGGCACGTGCTCTACCATTAAGCTGCATCCCAACCTTAATACTTTTTTTTTTTTTTTTTTTTTTGCGGTACTGAGGTTTGAACTCAGCCTGGCGCTTGCATGCTTTGCAAGTGCTGTACCACTGGCTATGCCCTCAGCACGTTTTTTTACTTTTTTTTTTTTTGTGTGTGTGTGTGGTACTGGGGGTTGAACCCAGGGCCTTCCGCTTGCATGCTCTGCAAGTGCTGGACCAATGAGCTGTACCCTCAGCCCTTTTTTTTTTTTTTTTTACTTTTTTTTGAGACAGGGTCTCGCTAAATTTCACAGACTGCCTCTGGTCTCGAACTTGCAATCCTCCTGCCTCCACCTCCGAGTTGCTGGGATTACAGGCTTGTGGCACCACACCTGGCCCAACCTTAATATATCTTGAAAGAAATTTAGTGGGATGCTAGCATGAAGAACCTAGTGCCTTTTTATTTTATTATTATATTTTTGCTGTACTAGGGTGTTGAACCCAGGGCCTCACACATGCTTTAAAAGTGCTCTACCACTGAGCCATGCTCCAGAACCCTTTTTTTATTAACTCTTATCTTGAGACAAGATCTCGCTAAGTTACATGGGC
This sequence comes from Pedetes capensis, assembly GCA_007922755.1. NCBI lineage: Eukaryota > Metazoa > Chordata > Mammalia > Rodentia > Pedetidae > Pedetes > Pedetes capensis. The sequence continues at coordinate 29,700 of VMDO01003412.1, read as the reverse complement.
TGCTTCTGGCCTCAAACCTGCAATCCTATCTAAGCCCTCCGAGTCACTGGGATTGCAGATGCACACCCCCCATGCCTGGCATACCTGGTGACCTTTTAAAAACTTCCTATTCCATGAGCTGCTTTTCTGATTTACCAATTATTTCCTTAGTACCAAATTAGATGCTCAATGTCTGTTTTTCCCTCTTGTGAATTAAAGTATATTTAGATTTTCTAGTGAGGGTGAATGTTCTCTTTCTACTTGTTTTTATTTTGTTATATATATATATATATATATATATATATATATATATATGTATATAAATCTCTTATATATGTAAAACATCTCTTATCCAGAGATGTATATATACCCTGTCTCAACCCCTCCATATATATATATATATATTTTTTTTTATTTTTATTTATTTTTTTTTTTTGCGGTACTAGGGGTTGAACCCAGGGCCTGGACCAGTGAGCTACACCCCCAGCCCATTTTGTAGGTTTTTTTATTTTCTGAGACAGGGTCTCGCTAAGTTACACAGACTGCCTCTGGTCTTGAACTTGCGATCCTCCTGCCTCCGCCTTGTTTTTTATATTTTCAAGAACTTCTGTTAGTCAGGTGCCATGGCATACCTATAATCCCAGTGACTTGAGAGGCTGACACAGGAGGATCACAAGTTCCAGGCCAGAAGCAGCCTACACAACTTAATGATACCTTGTCTCAAAAAAGATAAAAATATAGCCAGATGTGGTGGCACATTCTTTTAATCCCAGTGACTCAGGAGGCTGTGGGGAGTTTGAGGCCAGAGGCAGCCTGCATAACTTAGCAAGACACTATCTCAAAAAGAAAATAAAAAAGGGTTGGGTGCAGCTCAGTGGGGCAGTAATTGCATAGTATGCGCAAGGCCCTGGGTTCAGCCCTCTGTACCAAAAACAAAGCAAAACACAACAAAGGAACAAAACTTCCTTCACTTATAGTCAATGAAATATTTTCTGTGAGCCTGTTGTTGTTGTTGTTAGGTGCCGTCGAGTCGGTATCCGACTCATAGCGACCCTCATAGGGTTTTCAATGGCAGACTGTTTCGGGATTGCCTTGGGAGTGGATTGCCAGGTCCTTCTCCCATTTTTGCGGCGCTGGGAATTGAACTCGGGGCCTCAGAGACTGCAGCGCAGCGCTCTACCAACTGAGCTAAATCCCAGCCCTCTGTGAGCCTAAGTGACTATAATTTTTTGAAAGTTTACTTCAAAAATCTGAGTATATCATGGACCTCTTAATTTAGGAGATTGTATCACACACTTTAAGACTTTTTAAAAGTCTGTATTTTCTTAAACTGGGCCTCGTGGTGCATACCTATAACCCCAGCACTGGCAAGGCTGAGGCAGGAGGATCAGTGTGAGTTCAAGGCCAGCCTCGTGTACATAGCGAGTTTCAAGGACAGCCTGGACTACACCGCAAAACCCTGTCTCAACCCCTCCCAAAAAGATGTCTGTATTTTCTTACTACTATAGAGTATTGCAAGTATGAAGTTACCACATGTGTCGGCAACTCTCTTGTGAAGGGTGCATTTAGTCCACAAGTTGAAAGGTTATTACCACCTTAGCTTCATTATCATTTTCCTTTCCTTAACCTTTGGGTCAGTGCTAGCAACGTCTCCCACACCGTGGTCCTGCGCCCTCTCAAGGCTGGTTACTTCAACTTTACTTCAGCAACAATTACTTACCTGGCCCAGGAGGATGGGCCTGTTGTGGTAAGTTGCCCAAGTCCTAAGCAGGGTGGAGCTCAGATCTGTCTTCCCTTAAAAACGTTTGCAGAAAATATCCACAAGCACTGCTAAATTCTAAGGGAGATGAGTTAACCAAAAATTCAGTATTGTCCTAAGGAAGTCTGATCCAACTGTAAAGTTCCAAAATAGGCCAGTTAAAATGGATGGGAGTACCATAGCATTCCCTTCCTCTTCATTTCTTTTGCTTTCTCTTTAGTCTGGAATGTGTCATTTGCCACTCGGTTTATTGCTAGTCTTACCTTTCCAATTGTCTTCTTAGCCACTGTCAGATGAGTCCCAGGCTCCACTGTTGCAGTCTTTCCTGTGCTTAGAATCCTTCCTTTTTTTTTTTTTTTTTTTTTTTTTTTTTTTTTTTTTTTTTTTTTTTTTTTTTTTTTTTTTTTTTTTTTTTTTTTTTTTGTTATTTATTTACTTTATTGGTAATTTTTAATGTATAACTTAATGAGTCTCGTTATGACATTTCCACACAAGCATTTCATTGTATATTGGTTATGTTCATTTCCCCTCTTACCCTCTCATGACCCCCTCCCCCACTTCCTCCCTCCCCACCAAAGGTGCCCCTTCTATTTGCAAGTCTTTTTTGTGAGTATATCTACCTATATTCATATGTCCCAATTTTGCTGTAAAGGCAACATATATATTTCCTTTCTTTTCTCTCCATTACCCTTCTTGCTCCCTTCCCCTTTTGCTTTACTCCATTATCTTACCCCACATAGTCCCCTTCTATTTCATGACCTATGTTTTATTAATGAATGTATATTAAAATCTAATATCCACATATAACAGAAAATATGCAGTGGTTATCTTTCTGGGTCTGGCTTATTTTGCTTAAAATGACGATCTCTAGTTCCATCCATTTTCTAGCAAGTGCCATAATTTTTTCCTTTATATCTGAATAAAACTCCATGGCATATATATTCCACAATTTCCTTATCCACTCATCTGTTGGTGGACACCAAGGTTGATTCCATATCTTGGCTATTGTGAATAACACCACAATAAACATGGATGAGCAGGTGTCTTTGTGGTATATTGACTTACATCCCTTCAGATATATACCTAGCAGTGGTGTAGCTAGGCCATATGTTAGTTCTATTCTTAGTTTTGTGAGGAACCTCCATACTGATTTACATAGTGGCTGCACCAATCTGCATTCCCACCAGTGGTGTATAAGGATTCCTCTCTCCTCACATCCTTGCTAGCATTTGTTGGTGTTTGTTTTGTTGGTGCTAGCCATTCTGACTGGAGTGAGAAGGTATCTAGATGTAGTTTTGATTTACGTTTCCCTGATGACTAAGGGTGTTGAACATTTTTTCATATGGTTGTTGGCCATTTTTATATCTTCTTTTGAGAAGTCTCTGTTCAGTTCTTTTGCCCATTTTTTGATTGGATATTTTGCCTTTTTGGTATTTAGTTTTTTGAGCTCTTTATGTATTCTAGATATTAATCTTATGTCTGATGTATAACTGGCAAAGGTTTTCTCCCATTCTGTAGATTGAATTATTAGCCACAGCAATAAGACAAGAGAAAGAAATAAAAGGGATCCAAATATATCCCTGTTTGCAGATGAATGATTCTATACTTAAAAGACCCTAAACACTCTACCAGAAAACTCTTAGAGCTGATAAACAGTTTCAGCAAAGTTACAGGATGCAAAATTAACATACAAAAATCGGTAGCTTTTCTTTATTACCAATAACTACTAGGCAGAGAAAGAAACTAGGAAAGCAATCCCATTCACAATAACTTCAAAACAAATAAGACACCTGGGAATAAACCTAACCAAGGAGATGAAAGACCTCTACAATGAAAACTTTAAAACACTAAAGAAAGAAATTGAAGAAGACACCAGAAGGTGGAAAGATTTCCCATGCTCATGGACTAGAAGAATTAATATTGTGAAAATGGCTATATTGCTATGTGTGGTGGTATATGCCTTTCATCCTAGTGACTCAGGAGGCAGAGACAGGAGGATAGCAAGTTTGAGGCCAGAGGCAGCCTGCATAACTTAATGAGACCCTGTCTGAAAATGCATAGTAAAAAATGGGTTGGGGGTGTGGCTCAGTGGTTGACCACTTGCAAAAAAAGCTTGCATGAGGCCCCAGGTTCAACTCCCCAGTTTTGGGAGGGGGGGGTGGAGAAGGAGAAGGAGAAGGAGAAGAAGAAAGAAAAGCAATCTACAGATTTAATGTAATCACTACCAAAATCTCAATGGCATTCTTTACAGAAATAGAGAAAACAATCCTAAAATTCATATAAAAGCACAAAAGACCCCAATCCTGAGCAAAAAGGACAATGTAGGGGGCATCACAATTCCTGATTTCAAATTATATAACCAAGTCATACTAACAAAAATTGCCTGGTACTGACATAAAAGTAGACATGTAGACCAATGGAATAGAATAGAGGATCCAGAAATAGACCCATGCAGCTACAGCTACCTGGTACTTGACAAAGGTGTCACAAATATAAGTTGGAGAAAAGCCACCCTCTTCAACAAATTGTGCCAGGGTAACTGGGTATCCTCATGTAGAAGACTGAAAATAGATCCCTCTCTCACATCTTATACAAAGATCAGTTCAAAATGGATCAAAGACCTTAATATAAAACCTGAAACTTTGAAACTGCTAGAGGAAAACATAGGGATAACACTTCAAATCATAAGCATAGAAAAGGACTTTCTGAATATGACCCCAAAAGTACAGGAAACAGAAGCAAGAATTGACAAATGGGTTTCATGAAATGGAAAAGCTTTTGCATAGCAAAGAACACAATTACCAGAGTATAGAATGTCCTTTTTATTGCATCAAGGCTGAGCATTTCCACCTGTCCTTGTATACACTCCAAAAGTCTGGCTGTCTTCTGTCTCTCATAGCTTTCTCTCCCACTCTACCCACACATACCCCCGGTGATCATTAGGCCAAGCTCCTTCATATCCCCCCTCCTCCTCTCTGAGTGCTTTTCTTTTCTCTTTGCTTTTGTTCTGTTTGAAGTACTCCCTCTCCTCTACTTCATTATCTGAAGCCTTCTCAAGATTTGAGCTCTATCTCCTTTTTATACATACTGCTCTTTCCTATTCATTCTTTCAGTAAATATTCATTGACTACACCTCAACTTCTATGGCACTTATAGTCTGTGCCACTTGAACGTTTACTTACTTACTGTCTTCAGGAATTCTCTTTCTTGTGTGTAAGTCTTCCCTTTCCCCACTCCACCTCCCAATTTAATTATAAACTTCTTGGGGCCAGGGACTTTGTCTTACATGGTCTCTCCTATATGTAATAGAAACTCAGTAGTAAGCAATCTTTTGATTGATTGATGTAAAGGTCAGTAGATATTTACTAAGCCCTCACAGTGTGCTAGACTCTGAGGAATACCAAGAAGTTTAAGATACTGTCCCAGCCCTCAACACGCTTAGGACATGGGGCACCATGGTGCGTGTGTAAGTCCCTGGATTCAGCCCCCAGTTCTGTAGACAGACAAAGTTTAGGTCATAAATATAAATTTATGAAGGTAAAATGTGTGGTTTTCTGACAGCACCATACAAATAGGTTATAGGCTACTTAGGACACAATAGGGAAGGGACTGGACAGAGTCAGCCATAAAACTAAAAGGAACCTAAAACTCTCTAACACTCAATGCATTTTCTAAATTTTTTTTTCCCATAAACCATATAGAACAGTGTTCTCATAATACTAGCTATGTTTTTACCTCTGTCATTTCTGCTTTCAGAACTAGCCTTGGGGCTCTTGGTTCTACCTGGTCTTGGATGGGTTAATAGACACAAAATTGAAGATTCAGTTGCCACCTTGGAACAAAGATGTTTGCACTACGCTCTAAACCCTTTGCCTCTTCAAAGCAAAGGAATGTGGGCCAGCCCCAGCCCTGCTTTAGTCATGTACATTTGAGGAGAGCTTTAAACTTTTCAGAGCCCTTCTCGTTATTTCATTTGAGCCTCATGTCACCCCTCTGAAGTAGAGAGGGGTATTTTCATTTGAGGGATAAGTAAATGATTGCTAAGGGAAAGTTATTCCATCATACACCTGGCCCTATAGAGGGACCAAGGCTGGGGAGCAGTTTTACTCTTTCCAGAGTCTGAGGCTATGACAGAAGGATTGAACTTTAATTTCAGTTGCGTAGCTGCCTGCTCTGTTTAACAAATGTTTATCATAGCTGGGCCCAGTGGCGCACACCTGTAATCCCAGTGACTTGGGAAGCAGAGGCAGGAGGATTGAAAGTTCAAGACCAGAGGCATTCTGCATAGTTTAGCAAGACCCTATCTCACAAAAGTAAAAAAAATGGGCTGAGGGTGCAGCTCAGTGGTCTGTCACTTGCAAAGCATGCAAGTGCAAGGCCCTGGGTTCAACCCTCAGTACCGGGAAAAAAAATATTTATCATGTTGTGTTTCTCGGGTCTTCTAACTCATTCTTCCCAACACACTAAAAGAATCAGCCGATTCTTTCTAGTTAAAAAGCTTTTCTTTCTTTTTTTTTTTTTTTTTTTTTCACCCCCAGGCCGTTTCTCATCTTCTTGAAGCACTCTTGAGCACTTTGGGAGCTGAGAGTCTAATGTTTAGAACTGGGTTGGTGGGACTGCCCTTTCTCAGATGAGGTGACTTAGAGGTTCACCTTAATGTACTTCTTTTCTTCTTTTCAGATCGGTTCTACCAGTGCTCCTGGACAGGGAGGAATCCTGGCTCAGCGGGAGTTTGATAGGAGATTCTCTCCCCATTTTGTAAGTTTTCTGATGTTCCCTCTTATTCCTATGGTATGAGAACACCCTTTTGGTTCTGAAACCTTTTGGTCTCCTTAGAAGATTTGTTGGTTCTTGTCCTATCTGGGTCTTTTATTATTTTTTTATTATTATTATATTTTTTGGTATCTGATACCGACAACCACCAAATATTCCTGATTTAACCATGGCCAGAGATTTTTGCCGATGAGGTCGCAATTGCCAGAACCATAAAACTGGCCTTTTTCTCTACTGGGCCTTGAGCAGAGCCCCATCCTTGAGTCCTCCATCTATTTTGAAGTCTAAAGGAGGGTCTAGTTAGATTCAAATAGAGCATTTGGAAAGTCAAATGGGAACTTTGGTTTAGTCTAGGAGACAATGTTTTGCAGATTTGATTAAAATACTAAATGAAGGAATTCATTTATTCATTCAGGGAGCAGCGATGAAGTTCCTAATTATATGCTTATTTTGTGCTTTGCTTTGGGAAAGCAAGGGTCAATGAGACATATTCCCTTCCATTAAAAGATTGTGTGCGCTCATAGAGCACTCATCAAGTGAATGGAGGAAAAGTGCTATGGAGAGGTTTTATGCAAGGTGCTAGAGGGCACTAGGCAAGAACATCTAATCTGTCTTTGAGAGCCAGAGAGGATTTAGCCAAAGAGGAAGCAAAGAAGTGCAGGCATTCTGGGAAGAGGGAGCAGCTCAACTGTGAGAAAAAGCATGATGTGGTCCAGGAATGGCAAGTGGATTGTCAAGACTGGAGGGCAGAAGTAAGGTGGAGGAATGGAGGAGAGGGCCAGGGTATCAGCAGTGGTAGGGCAAAGGAGGCTTGACTGTTAGGGGCGAGGCCTAGCCATCTCTCTTATCCACCACTGTCTGGAAACCAGTCTGGGCTGGTCAGGCAAGGCCTTTGGCTTCACAGCTTAAAGGGTAGATTGGTCTTCAGGGAGCCATTTGTATTAAGAGTACTCAGAAAAGAACTTGGCCAAAGTTCTGCTTGAAATTTGGGCTATGCTCGTTCCTTTCATGTTGGGCCCATTTCTTCCCTATCCTTGCCTGTGCCGGCACCCAGACTTTTTGTTTAGCCCATGCTGGCATGGGACTTGCAATGTATAGCAGGCTGGCCTCAAACTCAGGTTGGTCTCCTGCCTCAGCCTCCTGAGTACTGGGATTATCAGCATGAGCCACCACGCCCAGCCCCTTATCCAGACTTCTAAGCAAGCCCTTGGTTTTCCCCCACAGCTGGACTGGGCAGCCTTTGGGGTCATGACTCTGCCCTCCATTGGCATCCCCCTGCTCTTGTGGTACTCCAGCAAGAGGAAGTACGACACTCCCAAGACCAAGAAGAATTGAGTGGGGCTTCCATGGCCCTCCTCTCCCAAGAAACCAGGTGCTTTCTGGACTCCAAAGGGTATCTCAAATGTGATCTCTTCACCCTTCACCCGTGGCCTCCTTACTCTGCTATTAACCAGAGTGAAGGACCAGACCTGGGAGTCTGAGAGCCTCCTTGGTTCCACTGCCAAGCTATACAAGCAGGAATGCCTTCGGTCACAGCCTTGGGCCTAAAGGGTCCCAGAGGGCACCACCGAGGTGCTGTTGGCATATTGCTGGCAATGTGAACTCTCAGGTCCAGGAGGGGCCCTTCGGAAGCCGCCTGACACCAGCCCCATCCCCTGCCCTTCCCTCTCAGAAGAGGGTAGATGATGAAATGAAAGCTGTGGGACTCTTGGAAGCTACTCCATCTCTGTCCTGGGTTAGGGAAGCGCTTGCCAAATGGGATTTTCTAATAAAAACAAATGCCACATTGACTTGTCTGTTTTCCCATCAATGGGGGGACTGGGACTGGACCCTGAGCACCCTGGCTCCTGGGGAGGCGAGCTGGGTTCTGGTGTCCTTGCCATGGAGTTTCAAGTCTGTTCCCATGTACCTCCCAGTTTTGAGTCCTTTGCTGCCATCCCTTCTTTCCCTCTTCTCAGTGTTCATGACAGTCACCAAATAATATCCTAAATCTTCCTTGCCTGTCAGCCTTCTCCACAGTGGGAGATGGTCTACACAGGAACAGCTGTGTAGACCATCTCTCGTCTTCCAGGAGTCCTGATCTGATTTACTGGCCGTTCTTGAAAAGCTAGCTCTTAGCTCTGATTCTGGGGCTGGGATTTAGCTCAGTTGGTAGCGTGCTGCGCTGCAGTCTCTGAGGTCCCGCGTTCAATTCCCAGCACCCAAAAAATGGGAGAAGGACCTGGCAATCCACTCCCAAGGCAATCCTGAAACAGTCAGCCATTGAAAACCCTGAGGGTCACTATGAGTCGGATACCAACTCAACAGCACCTAACAACAACAGCCCTGATTCTAGACCATCCTCTAAGAACTAGTATCTCAAGCTTGAATTTCTTTTTTTTTTTTCCCAATACTGGAGGTTGAGCCTACGACCTCACACTTGCATACTTTGCAAGTGCTGGACCACTGAGCTGCACCCGCAGCCCATTTTTTTACTTTTTGAGACGATCTCACTAAATTATGCAGACTGCCTCTGGTCTCAAATTTGCGATCCTCCTGCCTCTGCCTCCTGAGTCACTGTGATTACAGGCATGTGCCACTATGCCTAGCTTCAAGCTTGAATTTATTTATTTTCAATACCTCTGTGTTTTGAGTCAGACCGGGAAGAAGTGCGAGGTTCCCAGAGTTGGCACTTATGTGTGGCTATGGAAAGGCAGTGGCCTTGGCTCCTGCAGCAGTGGAGAGAAGCCACTGTAAGCTGATGCTGTCCAACCCAGGAATGCCGTGGTCAGAGAACACCCTCCCAGGCAGGAGGGAAGTGCAACAAACACCCGCTTTGTTCCTGCCCCCAAGTTTCCCCGGTTAGATTCTGCTTGGTTAGATTCTGCTCACCCTGGCTTCTCTGCCCAACTGGTTTAACCTTTTCCTTTGCCCAGCAGTAAGAGCCCCTGGGTCCCAGGAAGATGAAAAGAACATGGAGGCAACGGGAGACTCCCAATGGAGTAGCCCTCTACCAGCTCACATCTCTCTTTCAGGGATTGCAGCTTGGATACCCCAGGACTGGCCAGGTCAGAGGGCAAGGATATATTTGCTTTTGTTCATTGCATTCCTAATGGAAACTTGGAAATGCTCAGGAGAATGGAGAAAAATGGGGCAGTGGGTCAGAGATGTGGGGTAGAGAACAGCTGTGGGGAACTAAAAGGGAGTTAGTTCGATATGTATGGTCTTTCTCTCTGGGACTGCAATGTTCATTTCTGAAGGAGGAAATGCTATTTTCCATCTGTAAGTCTCCACTGGAAATATAATGAGTTAACCTATAGGAGGAGGGCTCTGGTTGAGAGGAAAAGATGAACTTCCTAGCTCTGGAAGGTAGTAACATAAGCAGTTTCTTCCTCGGTCTGCTCTCTGGGTGGTCTCCTTTCTCAAAAGCTGGGAGTGCTGTCTTTATCCTTGCAGAACACTTTGTGTCCTGGAGCTTGTTAGGGGAATGAGACTAGGAGGGGAACCCTGGAGCCCACTGATGACAAAAGGAGCATTGTGAAGGCAGTGGCATGTTGCAGGCTCCTTGAAGAGAAGCCAAAACCAGATACTTCATCTCTCAAGAGATCAGGTTCCTTAGAGTCAGGATGGAATTTGAACCTTCCTTAAGTAGTGATGTTAGAGACTATAAGAGCTTCTAAAATCTATAGACAGACTTAGGTGGAATAGTTGGCTTCTGGACTGAGCCCTCTTAACTTCTGCAGGTAATCTGATAGGAGGATGAGTGGCAGACAGCATGCCTCCGCTCTAATAGAAAACTACCCTAGGGAGGTATGAACCCTGATCTCAGGATTATGGGCAGATCTGTGAGGGGAGAGGGAAAGTAAGCACTGATCCCACATCCGCCCTGGAAATTGGGTACCCAAACTGAGACTCCTCCCTAAAAGGCAATACAGGTAGTAACCCCACTGCTATGTGCCAGATGCCCTCCACCCTCTGTAGCCCAGCCCTCCCACATCGCCCAGTCTTTCAGCTGGCATTTGCTCGCTCACACACCCAGCCTTGGTACCAGGAGGAGCCAGGTGCCTTGATTTCCACCCCCTTCACATCCTAGGCCTTCAGGCTCTACCTGAAGAAAGTGAATGGCAACCAGGTATGACAATCTCCACGTAGCTGGAGCAATTCAGTGAAAGGATGGGAAGCTGCCTAGCATGGTGCCTCAGGCCTGTAATCCCAGAGACTTGGGAGACAGAGGCAGGAGGATTGCAGGCTCAAGCCCAGAGGCAGCCTGTGTAATATAGTGGAAACCCAAACTTAAGATGAAAAGTAAAAATGGGGCTGGGAGTACAGCTCAGTGGTAGAACGCTTGCAAAGTATGTGCAAGTCCTGGGTTCAACCCTTCCCCAGTACCAGAAGGAAAAATGAGAAAAAAAAAACAAGAATGGGAAGCTGTCAAGGCCTAATCCCTTGGGAGAACAGCTCAGTTTGGGGAAGCAGCAGCCTGAGGTGGCCACCTAATGTCTGTGTGACCTCAGGTAATCATTCATCATGGAGCCTGCTTCCTCATCCAGATAATCACAAAATTGTCTAATGAGAAGATTTATATCGTGTGTGTGTGTGTGTGTGTGTGTGTGTGTGTGTGTGTGTGTGTGTGTGTGTGGTATTGGGGTTGGACCCATGGCCTCATGCTTGCATGCTTTGCAAGTGCTATATCACTGAACTGCACCCTCAGCCCATTTTTTTACTTTTTTGAGACAGGGTCTTGCTAAATTATGCAGACTGCCTCTGGTCTTAAATTTGCAATCCCCCTGCCTCTGCCTCCCAAGGCATGCACCACTGCTCCTGGCCTCAACCTCTTCTTTAAAACTTTTTTTCTTTTGAGACACAGTCTTGCTAAATTATGCCAGCTGACTCTGGTCTCAAGCCTGTAATCCTCGGGCCTCAGTCACCCTGAGTACAGGCATGCACCGTAGTGCCTAGCAATGACAGAATTTCTGAGGACCCCTCATCAGTGAGATGGCATAGGCATCTCCCCTGTGCTATTATGAATTAAGAAACAATAATTATTACTTTCTCATATGTGGTTTGGGGTTCAGGGAACATAGTTCTACATCTGGTAGCAGCTGCCTTCTTCCTTTCACCCAGAGCAAGAATTTTAGAGCAAGGATTGATCATAGATCACCTAATTTAATCCTCTCATTTAATAGATTGGGAAAGACAAAGTGAAGTGGCTTATCCAAGGTCACTGGCAAGTGGCAGCTAGTGTATTTTTTGAGTAACTACTATGGACCCAGCATTTATGTTCCCTTTTTTGCAAATTTCTCATTTAACAGGCCCATTTTACAGATGAGGGAATAAAGCTAATAGGTAACTCTTCCAAGACTCTACAACTAGTGAGTTGGCAGATCCAGCCATGATCTTTCAACTCCAACAATCCCTTTCCATTAGCCCTCTGAAAAGGGTGCCCCATTACCTCAGTAAGTACAATGTCTGCCTGAGCTGTCCTCTGCCCTGGGGGAAGAAGTGAGGGTGAGTTAGCCACACCTCCCCAGCTGTTATCAGGGAAAGGGGTGGAACAGCTGGTCAAATATCCTACAGCCTGGTATCCACAACAAGCCATGCCACGAGTTGTGTATGTGCTGAGTTGCTTGGTCACCCTGTTCCTGTTGGCTGAAGTGAGAGGCCTTCTCATGAACTGCCCTTGTAATAGCTCCTCCCTGTACTTTCATCACACAAAAAAATACAATCTTTCCTCCTTCGCTGCTGTAACCTGCCCCTTAAAGGGGCCAAAGAGCGGTTTTGAAGCCAAATTTGAGAGAGGACAAAGGACCTTGCTAACCCCAATGAGGACTCCGCTGTTAAACAGGTTTCCAGCTGTGGCTCTTTGTCTGAGGTTCCCTCTTCCTCTCTTCCGTAGCTTCTCCATGACCCTGTTGGAGGGAGGGTGAAAGTTCCCTGGATGTCAGGTTCCCACATCTTCTCCACTTAGGGTGGCCCCAGCTTGGCTTCCTGCCCCTGTTTCCATGGGAGCCCAAATCCTGAGGCTACTATTTGTTTGGGGAACGGTGGGGACAGGGCAGTGGCACTGAAAGGGTTAAAGGCCTGGGCACAGCACCATCTAGGGTATTTGAAGTAGGGCGGGGAAGGGAAGGGCTTGAGCAGTTGAAGAGGCAGTTAGTCTGGACTAGAATGAGTCCCCCCTTGTCTCCTATGCAAAGTGGACCATGAGAGAGGAACCCCCACCCAGGTGCTGGATTGGATCCTTACAGGGGCTACCTGAAGCAGGACTTCCTCCTGTATTGAAGTCACCAGCTGAAGGCAGGAACAGGTCTCCCATCTTTGGGATATCTCCCAGAACGGGTGAGTTTCCTTCTTCCCTTCCCTGAGTTCTGACCATATGAATGGGAGTTCCCCACCCTCTCCGGCCCAGAAGCAGAGATGTTCAGGACAATTTATAGTTCTCCCACCAATTTCCTGCATTCAGTTCCCATTTTAAAATAGGGGACATTGTGTGTGTGTGTGTGTGTGTGTGTGTGTGTGTGTGTGTGTGTGTGCGCGCGCGCACGCATACACGCACACACGCACAAATGTACAAATAGAGAAACAGAATCACAATAATGGCCAATGGTTAATTAACACAAATTATGTGGCAAACTATGGTAAGTCATGTATGCATATATATGTGTGTATATATGCCTGCAGCCATAGCCCTGTGGCATCCGATCCTGTCAGATTTCGGAAACTAAGCAGGGTCGGGCCTGGTTAGTACCCAGATGGGAAACCGCTTGGGAACACCAGATATTGTAGGCTTGGGAGAAGGACTCAGCAACCCCCTCCCAAAAATCAATCTGCCATTGAAAATCCTGTGAATAGCAGAGAAGCACTGACAATAGTGTTTCACCTGTTGTACAGAGGGTCACTATGAGTCAGATATCAACTTGATGACACCTAACAACAACGTATGTATATATGTGTGTGTATATATATATATATATGTATATATATATACTTTTGTAATTCTATGAAGTTGACATACCCTAATCCCTATATGAAATATAAGGTTTGTTGTTGTTGTTAGGTGCCATTGAATCTGATCCGACTCATAGGGACCCTCATAGGGTTTTCAATGGCTGATATTTTCAGGATTGCTTTGAGAGTGATTGCCACGTCCTTCTCCCAAAATATACAATTTGGAGAAGTTAAATAATTAACTTATGTCAATTAAGAGGTAAATGGTAGGATTAGAGTTCAAATTCAAGTGATGACACAGCCTATTACATTGTTTTTTGGTCTTTTTCTTACTTGAGAGGTATGCATACTAAGGATGGTTTGGGGATCTTAAAACCTTGAGATTCAAATTCACACAGGCACCTGTTATGCCTAACATTGTTTGTTTTATCCCAGGGAGTTACTTATGAGACTTAAAGGGCTACCAATTCATCATACCTGAGAGCCAGGACCTTCCAGATTCCAGATGATCCTATCCATTCTATTAGAGATTCCCTACTCTGCCTACTACGTTTAGCTGGGATGTGATGGGTTAATTCCTTGGGTCACAGTGGCCAAAGTCTCCTCAGGTGTGTCCCTCTGCACTCAGACCCTCTCTTGCCACACCCTTTTGGCACAGTACCCAGAGTGCATGCCAAGAAACTGGCAGCAGGTAAATGGAGACTGGTTGGTCTTACCTATTTTCTTCCCTATGCCCCACACATCATGGTGTAGTATGGGACCCAAGACCTGGTAGAACAAGGATATAGTTACAGGCCAATGAGAAAGGAAGATGGCAAGTTCCCTAACTTCAGTTTGCAATCCAAAAAATGAAAAAAATAAAAAAATAAATCAACAAACAAACCAGATAGTCACCTTTGGAAGCCCAAAGTCCCAAAGCAGCAAAATTCTTTTCTGATGTGTGAGACTTTGATATCACAGAGATGGGAATAAGGAGGCTATTTGAGATTGAGATGCCTGTTTGCTGACTTAGTAGAGGGGGTATGGTCAGATCAAGGGCTGGAGATTCTTAACTGTCTTTCCATCTTTGAACTTCCAGAATTTACTCACAATAAAGCTGGAAATTCTGCCCAGTGGGCCCTATCAAGAGTCAACCCAGAAGTTGATCTGAGCACATGGCTTTTGCTCATATGCACTTCTGCCCACTATTGTATTTGTGTGTAGATCCTTCTGAGTCTGCTTGTCTGTGCCTGACACTTGGTGGGTGCCAAAGTAATGTTTGAGGAAAGAATGAATCCTCCCTATACTTTGCCTTTCCTTTCATTTATGGGATTGTACTGCTCTCTGGCAGATGACAGGAGAGTCAGAGAAAGAGAGTAGTTCCAGGCCACCACTGCTCAGCAAAAGCAGCCACAGGTGAAGATACTGGGGTGCTCCTGTCATACATGGTATGTTCAGGGTGTAGGGGTGGGAATGAGCTGCAGTTCCTGGGGCCTTCTTTCCCTGAGGCTGAAAGAAGCTCTGCTCTAGCCCTCTGAGCCAGGCACTGTTGGATTAATGGTTTACTTTCTTCTGAAGAAGAAATAGTGGTTAAAATTTGACCCATCAAAGGGTTTTCTGTGATTCTGTCCCTGCAGGGCCAGGAGACATGGAGGAGGAGAAGCCAGCAGACCATGTCCTCTGGTCTCTCCCTTGTCTTTATCATTTGATTTTTTTTTTTCAGATCTTCTCTATTATTTCCCTCTTCAGGGGATTCAAGACCCCAGAACCAGACACAGGAAGCCTGCCAAGGTCTTGGAAGGGCCAGGCAGCCTTCACTCCAGTCTGCTGTGCCTAGCTGGCAGTTGCTATAAGGCAGGTCCTACCCTTGGTGTTTACTGGCAGCAAACATAACCAGAGCCCTGCCTGCCCCATCACCTCATTCAGATTTTTAAGATAACAGAGGGAATAGAGAGGACAAATTTAACTTCTTTGGAACCCCCATCTAATTTCTTTTGGAACCTCCTTCCTTTCTTTGGTTTGGAAGGTGGGGGGGGGGATGGGTGATAATGTTGCTGGGATTTCTTTCAAAGAGAGCTCTTTGCTCTCTTTGGGGAATTGTTTTCTGGTTTCAGAATAGAAGTCAGGCTTCATAGTGTGATGGATCAGCTTTGAAAACTCATCTCCACCTCCAATCAGCAGCCAGACCTTAAGTTCTCTGTGACACCCATTTCCTCATATGTAAAATAGGCAGAATCTATTTCAAGAAATGGTTTTCAGGACTGCACAGCTTGATATAGGCACTCACAGGTTAACCCTCTTCCCCATGGGCTCCAGGTGATAGTTAGGAAAGGGGTATGCTGGAGCCCTCAATGTCCCCTCTCCCCTCAAACTGTCGTAGAATGCTTGGTTTTTGTGTAGTGAGCCTTAATGTCCCTCTTTGATCTCTTCTCTCCTCCTTCCTGAGATGTTGAGACCCAGTTGCTTTAGATAAGGAGTCTGCAAACTTTTTCTGTAAAAACCCAGGAAAAAATATTTTAGGCTTTGTGGGTCATATGGTCTCTGTTGCAACCACGAACTTTGCTAACAATATGTAAATGAATGAGCATGGCTGTGCTCCAAAACAACCCTTTATTTATGGGTACTGAAATTTGAATTTCATGTATTTTTTATATGTCTCAAAGTATTATTCTTTTTATTTTTTTCAGCCACTTAAAAAAGATAACAGGCTGGGCATGGTGGCACACTCGGGCACTCAGGAGGATTGAGAGTTCAAGGCTAGAGGCAGCCTGCATAACATACGGAGACCCTGTCTTAAAATTAAAAATAAAAATAGGCAGAGAGTGTGGCTCAGTGGTGGGGTACTTGCTTAGCATGAGCGAGGCCTTGGATTTAATCCTCAGCACTGAAAAAAACAAATTATATGCTTAAAGTCTTCAACAACAAATGTCTCTCTATTCTAATATTTAAGTTCTCATCCTACCACCCAGAAGACTGTGTAACAAGCCATTGAGAACTAGTGCAGTCAATGACAATTACATTCAGAAGAGGGGACCAGAGACACCCATGGTTGGTGATAGAAGAGAGACAGGAAGATAAATAGAATGACTGCTTAGAGCCCCTTCCTGTTTCCCCTCCCCACCTCCACCCCACCTCCAGTGTCTGATCCCAGACCTGTTTCAGAATCTCCTATCTCTCTGCTCAGTGGAAACAATGATGTGACATGATGTGATCTCATTCGGAGCTAAATAAAGCCATTGTGTGCGACCTAGCCCTGGCCATTCTCTTGCTCCCTTGCACCATTTCCTGAGCTCAGGAAGCAGAGGACAGTGGGAGAGGGCTGGGAGAAAGTTGACAGGAGAAGCAAGGAAGACAGCAAATAATAGAGAGGACCCCCACCTTGAATTTCAGAAAAAAAAAAAAAGAGGAGAGGATGTCTCTGGGAAGGGGTTAAGGGTGTCTTGCTAAACCTCATCTCTTTGAAGAAAAGAATAAAAATTACTGGAATTACAGTATAGGGGGACATGGAGGTAAAAAGCTGGAAAAAGTCTGAGAAATGAAATGAGGATTTGAGGGAGAAGCTGAACAACAGATGCTGGAAGAAGGGTGGATCTTTGAGAAGAGGTTGGGCTCTAGTTGGTGTGAGCTGGAGGGAGAAGGGAGTGGGGCACAGAAGGATCTCGAGATCAGCAGTGTGGGGCTGAGGGTGTAGTGCACTGGTAGAGCGCTTTCCTAGCATGAGAGGCCCTGGGTCCTATCGCCATCAGCAGCATCTTTCAGTGGGGCTGGAACAGCAGAGCACCAACTGTTCATCCTTCTTCCTCCAGCAAGAGGCATTTTCAGGGATGCAGGGAAAGAAGGGGGCTTTGGTTCACTGCATTTCATTCATCTTGTGAAATTCAACACAGCAGGCAACATAGCTGCTAGAGGCCACCTGCTATAGCTCAAGCTGACTTTCTGCTTCTGGGAGGTCACCAAATACCACCAAATACCCAAGATCCTTCAGGTGTCCCTCAATTTCTATCCTCTTTCCAGCCTCCACTCCTCTTAACCTAGTGAGTATCTCCCGTTTCTCTACTTCCTTCCACCCCACCTTCTCACAGTGCCTCTTTGCCCACCCTCTCTGCCCCTATATCTCAACTGTGGAGGCTACTGGTTGTCAGGGACCATGGCCTGACCCTCAGGCTCCATCCTGCTCCCTGTGGACCTGCCCATCCTGTTTATAGATAGTATTCCAGACAGACAAGAAGGGAGAAGGTCTCTGCTGGGGGCTGACTGAGAGGTCCTCCTTACATTGTTCCCAGATACAAAAAGCAAGGATGGGCACAGAGCCTAGGCCAGTTTCCTGGGCCTCCCCTTTCTCTCCTTAGCCCCATAGCAGGGGGAAGAATACCATCTGCAGAGGCTGAGCCCCTGTCTCCTTTCTTTCCCTGCCATAAACAGGCAGACAATCTTCCTAGAGACAAGTTCTTCCTCCTCAGCAGCTCTGGGAGGGATGGGAAAGCAGATTGAAGGAACAACTTTTCAATAACCTGGACTTTCCTGGGGTGATTAGGGTAACTTGAAGAAGGCTTGGCACTCCATTTCTACCCCCACCCCCGAGAAAGCCTGGGAGGAGAGGGGATTCTGGGGATTCGTGGGCACACTAACATCTTGGTAGCTGAGGGGTGGTCCTGAGAGAAAGGAGCCTGGTAGACCCCTTCTAGCAGAAGGTCTAGAGAGACTTGGCCTTGGAGAGGGTGTACAGAGGTTTGTGGTACACGTTACTTCCCTTCCTGCCGTGGTGTTCTGAAACTTGGTACTTCTTTCTGGAGTGGGGCTTATTTCCAACTTGAAGAGCACCTGAGTGTTGGGCAACAAGGGCAATGCCTGTTTGGGAGAGATGAGTGTGATGTGACTGATGCTTGGAACCCTTCTTTCTGTGACATGGGGAGAGGTCAAAATGGCTGTCTTACTCCTCAGGTGACTAGGGCCTCAGAAAGAAGAATTTGCAACCCTTTCTCACTTATGAGTCTTTCTGCCCCTGCTACTTCATCGACCTAGGATCCTCTCCCTTGCTCTTAGTCAGATCATCACCACTCCACCTCCAGGCACATCTCAAAGGCAACCTGCTTCCTTTTGTTTCCCATTTTTGAGTCTCCAAACTGGTAATCTGGTAATACCTGCTTATTTCTTTGATAACAAGAAAGTTTTTTGTTTGTTTGTTTGGTTAGTTGGGTTTTTTGGCAGTACAGGAGAGGCTAAAGCCAGGGGCTTTCTGTATGCTCAGCAAGTGCTCTACCACTTGGCTGCACTCCCAGCTTCTTTTTTAAAAAATTTTGAGGCAGGGTCTCACTAACTTGCACAGGCTGCCTCTGGCTTAGAAGTCGAGATCCTCCTACCTCAGCCTCCCAAATTGCTGGGATTACAGGCATATTCTAACCAGTTAGTCATTTGTAACTTGTGTTTTTGACTGTGTACACACACATATACACATGCATGAGCATACACAAACACACACATATACACACTCCCTTGCTTATTAGGCTGTGAACCCCTTGAGGACAGGAACAGTATCTATTTCTTGTGTCTTTCTGCCATATAGGTGCTCAGTAAATAGAATAATAATAGCTGAATGAAGACCTCTTTTTTTTTTTGTTTTTCTTCAGTATTGGAGGGTTGAACCCAGGGTCTCTCACATACTAGACAAGTGCTCCACCACTGAGTTGAACCTCAGGACATTTTTTTTTTTTTTTTTTTTTTTTTGAGACAGGGTCTTGCTAAGTTGTGCAGGTTGTCTCTGGCTTCGATCCTATGATCCTCCTACCTCAGCCTCCCAAGTCACTGGGATTATAGGTGTGTATCACTATGCCCAGTGGGCCTCAAACTCTTAATCCTCCTGCCTTAGGTTCCCAAGTGCTGGGATTATAGGCTTGTGCCACCACATCTGGCAAGAATCTTTTTATGTACTAGAAAGAATATTGGACTAGGAACTGAAACCCCCAAGTTCTAGACTTGACTCTGCAGGTAGTTTGCCTTGTGTCTGTGTACCAACCATTCCCCAATTCTGTGCCTCAGTAGAGTGAGGGCACCTAGATGCTCTAAAGCCTAGCTGACTGTGACATCTTCCCAGTTCCAAGGTTCTAGAACTCTTCTCACCCTTTGCTTTCTTCTTGACTCAGACTGGCCTGTGTGTGCCTCCCATGAACACAGCTGTCCCCGAGGTATTCCTCGCAGGTGGAGACCCAGTGCCCAAAGGCCACACTCGCCGTTGCCTGTCTGCAGTGGAATCTAGAGAGCAGCTGGAGGAAGAAGGGGGAGACAAGGAGGAGGAGAGGGATGGTAAAAAAGAAGAGGACAATGGCTTCCACACTTCAGCCCTCAGAAGGTCGGGGGCTTTCCGGGCCCGTAGCCATACCTGCGACCCCTTCAAAAGACATAGTTGGGGGCCTGGCAGGGAGCTTCAGGACCCACTGAGCAGGTAAGTTCCCAAGAGACTTCCCATCTCTCCTTCCCTCAAGCCCTGGACCTTGGAGAGAGTGGTTATGAAGGAGTATTCTGGTGTCCTTGGCTCCCCATTGATCTCCCTAGAGCAACAACTATTTCTGAAGAATGACAGGAGACCTGGGCCTCTCATTCTTTCCCTGGAAAACCAGAACCCAGCCCATTATAAGCCTTGGGGAATATGGACCCTGCCTCCTAAAATAGGGCTCTTCCCACTGGTGCTAGCTTCTCTCTCCCTGATCTCACAGGCAGGTTGCAGTGGGGAGTGGGAATGTGTGGCATTGGGGTGAGTATCAGCACACTTAGATCTCACTTTGGGTTTTCAAAGAATCACACAATGGTGTCACAGCTGCAAGGACCTCAGAGATCATATGGCCTGGTCTCTTCATGTTACAGATGAGGAAACTGAGGCACAGAGAACTTTAGGAGGTTTCTTGACAGAAGTAGGCCCACAGTTGGGGCAATGGGCCTGCTTCATTCCCAGATTCCTGCTCACCTGCAGTTGCAGGCAGAACAGACCCAAGATGTCTTGGACTAATTTACAATACAGGGCTGCTGTAAGGAGACAGCTGTTCTTGCTCAGAGTTGTGCATATGCTTTGCAGACTGGGGGAGAGGGACCCATCTCTTCCTTCTTCCCTGGAAAATCCCTGACCACTTCCCCAAAGACAGAGGAAGTCAGAAAGAGAAGGTCTGGGGATCCACGTGGGGAGATCAGTGTGAGTGGCCATGATAGGGGCCTGGTAGCCATGGAAAGGCACTGTCTCTCTGCTTTGGCAGTGGTCCCCTTGGATAAGTTCCCTTAACTCTGGTGAGTGAACCAACCTTCTCTAGCTCCTGGGCACAGCTGGCAGGACTGAATGAGGGGAGAGGACCCTGGACCTTATCCCTGAACTGGCTAGGGTGGGGGACTCAGTGAGAAGCAATATCTGTAAGGCTCATGGTCCCTTCCCGTGGGCATCAGGTTGAAGGCAATGGTGCCCTGGACACCCTGTGTGTCGTCTTGACTATATTTCAAGCGTCTCAGGTGTCATCCACCTTTCATGATTAGGATTAATTCTTAGCCTTAGATCAAGAGGGAAGGGAGCCCTGAGCACACATTTAGCTGAGTAAGGGCAGAGGTTGGTGTCAGAATCCAGGCAAGGAGTGAGGATCCAGGTTGGCCTTCCCCCTGAACACAGCTGGGTTTTCTTCTGGAGAGCAGGACCGTCATTTGACCAGCAGGGGCCACCATTGTCCACAGCCAGCTCCAAAGGGAGGCCGTTTGGGTCTGGGCTGTGCCTATTCCAACAGGAAGGGCTGGACTGGGGGCAAGCAACAGGGCTGGGCTGGGGCGGTGTTCCTCCCTGGTGCCCATCGCTGGCCACTGGTGACAAAGGGCAGTGGTGGCAATGTGTGTTTCAGGAGAAGACTGCAGCCATCAGGATGCCCAGGCCCTCAGAAAGCCCCCTTTCTGCAGAGCCAAGAGGAGCTGGACACCTTTCTGGGAGTGCAGCAGCAGCGTGGCCAAACTTCTCACCTGGTATGACAAACAGATCCCCATGGAGGCCGCTGCCTTGCTCCCCCTCTCCTGCCCCTGGGCTGTCCAGCACCATTCTGTACCTCTTCTGTTCTGCCAGCTGCTGGGTTTCTCTGTGCCCAGGCATCACTATGACTCCATCTGACCAAATCTGAATCTGTCATCTGTGCCCCTCTGTCTGCTTCCCTGAGTCTGTGTGCTCTGTCCCCGACTCTTGGTATCCTGCCTCTGTCTCCTTCTCTAAGACTCTCTGTTTCTTCCTTTCTGTATCTGTGTCTCTGTGCTCATCTGGGTATCTCTGTTCCTCTCTCCTTAAAAGGCCCTGTCCCCCTAGTTGTTAGAACCACTTCTTTCTGTGGGCCCCACAGTTCCCAGACTTGGAGCTGAACTTATTATTTGTGGGATGAAACTAGGCATTTGGTGCCCTGAAAGATTACAATCGTTCTCTAATAAGATTGCCACAGGAGGATCAACTGAGAAAAGATACAGAGCTGGGAGTGTAGTCAGTGGTAGAGGGATTGCAAGTCATTGGGTTTGATCCCCAGCAGTAGAGAAAGGAGGCGGAAGATACTCTCCAGCCTTCTGGATTAAGGGAAGATAACTACAGGAGGGGTATCTCAGGATCTAAAGACCACTGAGGAAACTCAGGGCCTTGGGAGACACCACTGAGTCTGCTAGCTGAGAGTCTCTGAATACATAGACATGTTTCAAGCCCAGTGGCTAAAGTTTGCTTCCCCTCCACCTAATCCCCTAGCTAGCCTAGGGTTCCAAACCTGGTCTCAATTGTTAGGGTACCTACAGTTTGGGAGAGCAGCTGAAAGGGGCTGTGTCCAGTCTGTCAAGGAAGTAGCAAAAAACCCATTACCTGTTTTTCTCCATCCCATTTCTGCATATCCCCTCCCCCATTTCAATGGGATAGAGTAGAAAGAACAGGATTTTGGAGTCAACGGACTCCTACATCCTTCATTTACCAACTGAGGAATTTATTTCATCTTTCAGAAAATCAGAATGATACAAATATCTTTTAAGATTGCAATTTTCAGATGGAAAAAAAGATATTAAGATGCCTAGTCCAGAGGCTGGCACACAAGATAAGTTCAATAAACGTTTTTTCTCTTCTGCCTTCTCATCCTCTTTCCCTCTCTTCCACCTTTCTCGTCTCCACTCTGCTTTCTTTCTTCTTGGTAGTGTATGTTTTCTTCTTTCCTCTTTTCCCCTAGTGTTTTGTTTTTTCCCCTCCTATTATGCCCTCCTGCTGTGATTCCTTTCCTCTTTTCATCCAATCTTTAAGCCATTCCTTTAATATTCTCCTTGTCTCTATACTTTCTTTTCCTTTCTTTCTTCCTTACTTCCTCCCTCCCTTCCTTCCTTTTCTTTCTGTACTACTGCAAAGCCTATAGACTAAAAGCTTGAAACACATTAAGCGAGGCCAGGGGTGCAGACTGATCACCCATGAGCCAAGTCTACCTCCAAAATTTATTTTGTTTGGCCACTGTGATGCTGCTTCATATGTCCTTAAATGGGACCTCTGCTCTTCAGGCAGCTGGAGTTGCTAATACTCTCTTTTGTATTTTCCCCTGTCTTTTTAACTCTTGATCCTCATTCCTCAGCCTCCCAAATATCAAGATTACAGGTGTGTGCCACCACACTCAGCTTTGTCTTTTAATATATTTAAAATGAGTGCCCATTCTATCATCAATCTCAAGACTAGAACATCACCATCATTATCTTTGCTTATATGATCCTCTCTTCTCTTATTCCCTTGCCTTCCTACCAGAGACAACTGCCGCCTTGAATTTTGTTTATCACTTACCTTTAAAAAAAATTAACACAGCCAGGTGCAGTGGTACATGCCTGTAATCCTAGGCTGAGGCAAAAGGATTGAGAGTTCAAGGACAGAGGCAGCCTATGCAATTTAGCAAGAACATGTCTCAAAAATAAAAAGGGGGGCTAGGGATGTGGCTCAATGGTGGAGCCTTGCATGTATAAGGTACTGTGTTCAACTCCTAGTACTGAAAAAAAATTAACACAAATATATGCCTTACCTATTAATATATCGTGCTTCTGTTTGAGTTTTAAAGCAATGAAGTCATGTTCCACAAAATTTTCCATAGCTTGAATTTTCATTCAACATTGTTTTTCATTTTTATCTGTGTGTTTTTTCAAGTTGTTACATTTATTCATTTTAATCCCATTCTTCTCTTGATAGACATTTGGTTAGCTTCCATTCTTTTTTTATCATGAAGAGTGTCACTATGAACAGTCTTTTACTTATCTTTTGGGGCACATCTGCCAGAAGTGCTCCAGAGTATCTATCTTGGAATGGAATTGTATCATATAGTATGCAGATATTCTTTTATCTGGGGGATGGGGTTTGAGACAGGGTCTTGCCATGTAGCCCAGGCTAGCCTGGAATTCTCTCTCTTTTTTTTTTGCAATATTGGGGAGGTGAACCCAGGGCTTTGTGCATATTTTGCAAGTGCTCTATCACTGAGCTGCACCTCCAGCCCATTTTTCTTTTTTAATCTTGAGATAGGGTCTCTCTAAATTGCGTAGGCTATCTCTGGCCTTGACCTTGTGATCCTCCTGCCTCTACTTCCTAAGTCACAGAGATTACAGGCGTGTGCCACTGCCCCTTGTTGGCCTGAAACTCTCTATGTAGACCAACTTTGTATATGGTCTCAAATTTGCAATCCTCCTGCCTTAGCCTCCTGAGTGCTGGGATTATAGGTGTGTGTCACCAGGTTGGCATATTTTCATGTTTACTGGCCATCTGACTATTCCTTTGTGAAATGCCTGTTCAAATCTTTTGTTCATTTTTTAAAATAGCTTGCATTTTTCTTATTGATTTGTAATAGTTCTTTATATATTCTAGATTTGATTGCTTTGTCAGATATATGTATTGTGAATATTTTCTCCCTGTCTGCAAATTGCATTTTTTAATTTGTTAATATTCTATTTTAATGGGCAATATGTTTATAACTTAGATGAAGTCCACTTTACCAATTTTTTAATGGTTAATATTTTTTGGTCATGCTTAAGAAATCTTGCCTGTTCCAATAATGTGACAATTTTCTCCAATATTTTCTTCTAGAAGCATTATTGTTTTAGCTTTTCACATTTAGGTCTATGATTTATCTCAATTTCTGTACATGATAAAGGTCAAGATTTTTTATTTTTTGTTTTCCTATAAAATGTATAGTTATTTAATGTCACTTGTCTAATTAAATTAATAATAATTTATTTTTGAGATGGGTCTCACTATGTTCCCCAGGCTGTCCTTGAACTCTTTGGATCAAGTGATCCTCCTGCCTCAGCCTCTGGAGTAGCTGGAATTATAAGCATGCACTATCGCATCTGACTTTCATTTATTTTAAAAACTTTATTTTTCCCACTGAATGGCTGAAGTGCAATGGCTGTGTTGCCTTTGTTGAGAATCAGGTGACTGTATTTGTGTGAGACTATTTCTGGGCCCTCTTTTCCATTCCACTGACTTATTTGTCTTTCTTTATATCAACATCATATTGTATTTATTTATTTTTGTGGTACTAGGGGGTTGAACCCAGGGCCTGCAAGTGCTCTACCACTGAGATGCTCCCCCTCAGTCCATGTTTTACTTGTTATTTTGAGTTTAGTCTTGCTAAGTGACACAGGCTGCCTCTGGTCTTGAACTCAGGATCCTCCTGCCTTTGCCTCCCAAAGTCCCCAGGATTATAGATATGCACCATTGTGCCCGCCTTTATATTGGCTTAATTAATGGAATTTTATTGTAAGTCTTTTTTCTCTTTTTTCTTTTTTTGGATGTATGGGGTGGGGAGAGTGCTGAACCCAGGGCCTAACACATATTTTGCCAGCACTCTACAACTGAGCTGCATCCCAGCCCCTTTTTATTTTTTATCTTGAGGCAAGGTCTCACTAAATTACACAGGCTGCTTCTGGCCTCAAACTTGTGATCCTCCTGCTTTCACCTCTGAGTTGATGGGATTACAGGCATACATCACTATGCCTGGCCTTCTTTGCATTTAATTTTTTATTTTTATTATTATTTTGGGGGGGCAGTGGTAGAATTGAACCCAGGGCTTTGCACATGCTAGACAAGCCCTGTACCACTCAGTTACATCCTCAGCCCTATTGTAAGTCTTTAAAATCTAGTAGTGTAAGATCTCCAATTTTATTAATCTCTTTAGGATTATCTTGGCTACTATGAGTCCTTTGAATTTCCATGTGACTTTAGAATCAACTTATCAATGATTCCTTCCTTCCTTCTGTAAACCCTCATGCCCCCGGTGTACCCGAAGGGTGGAGAGACCCGCAGAGGAGAAAGCTTACCACCCAGAACCCAGAAAAGTTCTTGGGAGACCAGTGTCTAGTTCTGCAATGCTTTATTGTGTTACAGAGATAGACTCAAGGTCTCTCCCCACGAAGCAGTCCTCAAAGTATATATAGACAAAAACCACAAACAGATATGTCAATCAAGCGTAGCAATTTGCTGACAGAGTATTTGGTGACAAACGCTCAAACGAGGTAAAATCCATCACTCAAGGACCCATCACCAAATGCACTTAATCAGCACTATCTATCAGGCTGGCTTGCTACTTCTGCAAATCATGATCTCTCAAGTTTAGCTTGCTTCTTCTGCAGGATGTGACCCATACCTCCCCAAGCAACTCCACCCCCCGGCTGCCCACAAGTCCATCAGGTTGACTTAGCAATCTTCTCAATTCTTCAGACGTTGCAGGTCCCGGTGGTAAAAGTCCCCAGGGGCTAACAGCCCACCCTTTTCTCTTTAAAAATATAGCTGTTGTAGCCTCTTTAAAGCCTTGCGATAAGTGCGTTTCTTCTTGCATTTTTCTGGCCATGCGCTCATTGTTTTCTGGCATTTGCTGCATGGTTCTGCAAAATCACAACATTTTACATCTTTTGATATCCTCTGCAACGAGGTACCCAGGCCTCTATAATCTGCATGAGACTGGAGCTTATAAACAGTAAACACAGCACAGGCAGGAAAGTAAAAAATATTTGCTTAAAATTTATCCCTAAACTATTAAACCAAGTGGGAAGGGCTTCCAATTTTGTAGATAGTTGCTCTATTAGACTCGGAGTCTGATTTAGCTCTGACCTACTTTCTTGTAGCAGCCTTTCCATCATGTCTTAGTTGGCAGTGATATTAAGTTGGAGGCAATTAGAAATCTTCATTAAGGAAGTTGCTCCTGTAAGATTTTTTAAACAGGCAATAGAAACATCATTTATATGTTTGTAAGACTTTCATTCCCTCAAACTTTGTTTGCCAAGTTATCTGTCTCTAAGTAGCCATTAATTAAATCTCCACAAATGAGATTTTTGCGTCCAGAGCCTGCAAGCTAAGTACTTGGTGCTCCAGCACTTTTTGGTGTACAATCAAGGTGGCCTGCAGCTTCTCAGCTACTTCTTTGGAACTCACTGCCGTGTAGGCGCTTATTCCAATTGCTGCAGCTGAGCCTGCTGCTGCCACTATGAGCAACAGTGTTAGTGCCATTGCTCCAAAATCTCGCTTGGTTTTTCTGCCGCTCAAAATTCCCATTTCTGGAGTTTTATTCACCGGCAAAATAAGACATTCATCCCATTTAATAATTCCTAATCTAGTATAAGACTGCCACAATGCAATTTGGCATGCAAAATTCTTGATATATTTTATTTTCCTCATTTATTTTATTCACTATATCTATAGTCTAATCTTTATTAATCATCACATGAGAATGATTAGCTGGGAACCCTAGCATCGTCAAGGCTTGTAAGGTTTCATTTGTAGCCACTATGTCAGCCAATTCTGAATAATTATTTCCTCCTGTTTCCTATGGATCTAAAATTCCTGGATTTAAGCATGATCCTGTTAAGTTTCCTTCTTTGACCCAAGCATGAGGGTATAATAAGCAAGTTCTCATAGCTCCAGTTTTGGCCCATATGATTCTTCCCTTGGCATTTTGACAGGAAGTCTGATTACTAATTAATACTAGAGGCCACAGTTTGTAAAAATCTGGCCATGTGTTATTAGGAAGCGTGTGATTGACATCACTTTCTATGGTACCATTCATATCAGGAACTAATCCCAATATCACTTCTTATAATTGGTGTGATTATGAGAGATGTTTATTTAGTTCCATTTGACTGCAGGCAGATCTGCAGTATCTATATTTATGGGATACCAATTTAAATCTATTGCTCCTTGTTGTAAGCATCCCAACCCTATAGGTCCCATACATCCCCATTGAATATTACTATCATTCCAATGTTTCAATGGAATAATTTTAAATGTGCCAGGGTTGCGTATGACTGCCAGTCCCTGAGCTTTCCTTATCATGATTAGCATGAGTAGAATGGATATTATACTTACTATTCTACTTACCAACTCCTGCAGAAATTTCTGAAGAGAAAATGAGTGGCTCCTCCTTCAATGGTACTGACAAATCTGGGGGAGGAGTCACCAGTTGATAAGGGGTGGATGGGAGATCCTCCCCTACAGTCATGTGGGCTTCTGGATGGGCTGGGGGCTTCCTCCAGGTGATTCTTCTTTTCTTTTTTATGATGTTCTTGCATATTGGAGATACATGAAGAAGGGTTAAGGTTTTCTATCTGGGTGGCAGCGGAAGAGGCTTTCTAGGCACAATTGGACTCATTGGAACACAATCTCCTTGTAACCAATGATACCACCAAGCATCCCTGAATATATCCTCCTCAAATCAACTTGCATCCCAGCTTCCACTTCTGGATGTTCCTCCAGGCATCGTTCAATGGGGAGCGAACTCATTTGACAAGGAGATTGCTTTGTGTCAGAAGTTTTAGCAGCCTGAGTACAGCCCTCCACTGAAGAGTGTCCTCCTCTTGGGTAGATATCATTACCCACAGTAGAACTAACATAATGTGCCCTTCTGCTCCTTTCAGAATTTTTAATATCCCTCTTAGGTCTTCTTGTTGCCATCCTCCCCTCAAGACTCACTCTAGATTCATTGTCCTTCCTCTTAGACTTTTTAGCCATGGATGTTATATAACTAATTTCCCCCATGTCTTTCTGTCCTTGACCAAAGGTGGAACCAGCCAAAGACATCTCCTCTGAAATGTTCTGAAGCATAACCAGAGCTCCAACATTTGCATTTTGTCTTTCCTGACTGGCTCTGGACATACCAGACATCTCCAGTAGCTCATCTGTTCCCAATTGTCTTTCTCCTGCAGAACCATAGGTGTAATCTGGAAAGAGTAAACCTTCCTCTCCATTGTTTAGAGCAATGAGAGCAAGCTCCCATAACCTTCTTAAGAACCAAATTGTGGCCGGGTGCAGTGGTGCACACCTGTAATCCCAGCGGCTCAGGAGGTGGAGACAGGAGGATCACAAGTTCGAGACCAGAGGCAGTCTGCGTAATTTAGCGAGACCCTGTCTCAAAAAGTAAAAAAATGGGCTGAGGGTGCAGCTCAGTGGTCCAACACTTACAGAATATGCAAGCGCAAGGTCCTGGGTTCAACCCCCAGTACCACAAAAAAAAAGAACCAAATTGTGTGCCATCAAGCTTCCCACCTTCCTAATGGCCTGAACTGTTCTATCCATTTTTTATGGCAATTGTATAATTTGTCTGTGTTTCTTTCTTGTATAGTTTTTTTTTTTCTTCGTGAGGTACAAAGCATGTTCTCAGTACAAAACATGTCCTCAGTAGAATTTTCAATTGAATGTTTTAAATCCTCTTCATTTTCAGCAAACAAAGTGGTGTCATCTGCATAACGCAGGTTGTTAATGAGTCTTCCTCCAATCTTGATGCCACGTTCTTCCTCATAAAGTCCAGCTTCTCGGATTATTTGCTCAGCGTATAAATTGAAGAGATAGGGTGAAAGTATACAGCCCTGATGCACACCTTTCTCAACTTTAAACCACTCAGTGTTTCCTTGTTCTATACAAACAACTGCCTCCTGGTTCATGTACAGATTTCTCATGAGCACAATTAGGTGTTCTGGTATTCCCATTTTCCGAAGTGTTATACATAATTTGTTGTGATCCACACAATCAAATGCTTTTGCATAGTCAATAAAACATAGATAGACATGTTTTTGATATTCTCTGCTTTCAGCTAATATCCACCTAACATCAGCAATGATGTCCCTAGTTCCCCGCCCTCTTCTGAATCCCGCTTGATTTTCCGGTAATTCCCTGTCTATATATTGCTGCAGTCGCTTCTGAATGATCTTTAGTAGAATTTTGCTGGTGTGTGATATTAATGATATTGTCCGATAGTTTGCACATTCAGTTGGATCCCCTTTTTTGGGAATAGGCACAAATATGG